>BSBK01000192.1:2665000-2890521 GCA_027943335.1 Chamaecyparis obtusa | reverse complement strand
ATTTATTCTTCAAGGAAATGGTGGGGATTGCATGGTTTGCCTAAGTCTATTGTTTGAGACATAGATACTATGTTTACTAGTTACTTTTGGAGAACACTTTGGAAGAAGATGAATACTGAGTTGAATTTTAGTTCTACATTTCACCCTCAGACTAATGACAGACTGAAGTTTTGAATAGAAGATTGGGAAACTTGTTGAGATGTTTAGTTGGAGATAAGCCTGCTAATTGGGATTTAGTTTAGCACAAGAAAATTTTGCATATAATAATTATGTGAATATAAGTACTAAGAGGACACCATTTGAGATTGTTACTCGATTTCACTCTAGGGAACCACAGAGTTGAGAGATTTACCTATTGAGAACAAAGAAGTGCTATAGTTGAGGATTTAGTTGTATACATGAGAACTTTTCATGATGAAGTTAAGAGAATTTGGAGGATAGTAATTTGAAATATAAATAGAGAGCAGATCAGAGAAGAAGACTTAAATCTTTTAAAGTTGGAGATGAGGTTATGATTCATTTGAAGAAGAATAGATTTCCATTGGTACCTACAACAAGCTGAAAATGAAAAGTTTGGACCTTGTAAGATTCTGAAGAATTTGACAATGGAAATGCTTATTAAGTGGAATTTCTAGAAGGCATGGATATATCACCTATATTCATCATTGCTGATATCTTTGAGTAATTTGAATCAGATGATGAGATTGAAATGATCTGAATTATCCTAAGAAGAATAGAGACAACATTGAGAATATCTTAAATAGCAGATTAAGCAAGAGTACAAGAGGAAAATACTACATGAATACCTAGTTCAATGGAAAGACAAGCTAGTTGAAGATAGTTCATGAATTACACAAGGTGAGTTGGATCTTTATGATTCAGGTCATATATAAGAAATGCCTAATGTGGACATCAGTTCTTTTGTTATCGTAGGTGTTTGATGCAAAAGCATCTTGGGTCTTGAGCAACCTTGCATCACCAAAAATATTTCCTAGTTCCTGTACTAGTTTGATGTTTGTTTTTGCGCTAATGTTTCTATTGGTTTCTTGCCTTGCAAAATTAATGCAATGTTTTAGACCTAATTTTGAACACTCTCTTAAGGGAACATGCCATAATTCATTTGGATCTGAAAGCTATCACAATTTTCCTCTTGGCATCAATTTTCTACTAGTTTCACTCATGAAACATGACATATTTTGTCTTGCACAGTTTCGTACGAAGAAATTGGATCTTGCGTTGTGGGGGATCTATTCTTGGATCATGTGTGGATGTAAATGCAACTTCACATCATGTTTTTTTATTCCTTGCTTTAGTTTTTGTTTCTCCTCCTAGTGTGGACCTATAATGTAATTAAAAAGCCCGACTAACTAACTTGTGTTTTGTTGGCTATATATTTGGAGCTTGCATTGCTGTATAGGGGAAAGAACAAGAGTTATAGATAGTATCAGTGTTTCTAGATAGAATTAGAATGAGCACATGAATTAACATGTGAGCTATGATTCTGATTTCATTGATTCATTATATAAGGGCTGAAACCTCGAAGGCCTCACAGCTGAGCATGTTGAAGGATTAATCTAATTGTTCCAGTGTTGCATCCAGTTGCATGCCTCATATCCATTATGTTTTTCATTGAATTCATGTGATTTTTTAATATTTCTTCCATTGTGTAACTCTTCACAAGGCTTGTTTGTGGGTTTAAGTAGTCTCAATTAACCCTGATTCTACCTATACCTTCCTTGCCCTTGTGTCACCTTAGTTGTCTTGATCTTTTGAAGAAAGGTGTGTTGGAGACTTTCCAACAGGCTAGTATTGACTGTATGTTTGTCATTGATGATAATATATGGAATGTAGCATGGAATGGTATTAGCATGATATCATGGGTGCAGAGGTTAACTGTTAGTATAAACAGTTATATAGTAGCATGTGTCAATAGTGTTCTTGACAGAGTAACAGACAATGTTCTATGTATGGTTGTCTGTATGGTTATCATGGAGCCTTGTGTGCTTTGATATATGTTGAAGACATATTAGTGATGTTTTAGTTATGGACACATAGTTAGATATTCAATAGAAGTAAAGGTATCCAGTCGCTATTCGCTAGTAGTAGTTTCTTGTGTTTATTCAAAAGAGCCAACAAAGATTTGACCGGTTCCTGGATTTGTGCCTATCATGTGGATATGCACCGTTGGATTAAGATAAGAGAAAGTGTTATTGATGTTTGGTTAAGAGTGCATGAGTTAATTCAGCTTGAGGAGAAAGATATAGTTATTTGATAGAGCCAACAGTGTGTAGCATGCGTCTACATTTATCTTATTAGACAGGTCCCCAGAATGTGTTGCATGCATAGATGTTGTCATACCCAAAATTTGGGCAAAACACACACAATAATTTTTTTTTCTAAGACAACTAACTACAAGGTTACATACTGAAACATTAGAACAAACATCAACCAATGCACCCATCTAACAAGGGGATTCGAGGCATGCGCTGGCTTGTTAACATCCCCACTCTATTAGGTGCACTAGGCCAGGTGTAAATTCTCACTGGAGTAATACATAACGAGACTATGAGGGAAAAATCCCCTAATCAAATTACTCATAGATAAAATTATAAAATAATAATACTAAATTAAATAAATTATATTAAATTCCTTAAGTTAATTTTAATTAAATAATAATGTATAGCATGTAATAATTTAAAATGTTAAAAAAAAATATTACCACCATTAAAATGTAATAATGGTAAACCAATTTAATAGATTATACTCCAAAATGTGAAAATAAATAAATGAAGATTCACCCATCCAACTCAACAATAAATAATTAAATAAATAAATGACTAAACAAAAAGAGGTTTAAAAATCTACACAGCATAAAGAATAAAATTTGGAAATAAAAGTCTAATTATTGTCTTTTCTAAAAATCAATCCAAATCTCAAATTAATAGGGGGGTCTATGAAAAAAATCAAAAGGCATTGCAATTAATAATAGAAATTATATTTAAAAAGAATTAAAAGTGGAGATTTAATTAAGTCCACTCAATTTATTAACATTCTGACTATAAGTCAAAAATAGGATAAAAATAAAATATAAAGTTAATAACATAGTTCATTTATATATATATATATATATATATATATATATATATATATATATATATATATATATATATATATATCTATATATATATATATATATATATATATATATATATATATATATATATGTATATATATTTTATACAGGAATAGGATTTCATCCTACTGTTATGCTACAGGTGAACGTTGGAGTGCCACAAAGCTTAATGTTTTAGTATTATCTTTATCACAGGTTATACACTAATATTATTATGAATGCATTTACCATTAAATTATTTCTTCTTAATACGACAATGAGAGAATACAAGAATCCAACCTTGATCCAAGCTAATGGCAAGAGGGTTGAGATGAGCTTTCCAACTAGTCTCCTCCTTTTGCTATGCAACACCAAAATCCTCCAAGTAAAAACAAGACCAAAAATTCTCACAAACTCTCAAGTCTCCAAAAATTGGAGAGTGGGCAATTGGCCAACAATTTCCCTCCATCTCCTTAAGAAGACAAACCCTCAACCTTTGAAAAACAAAAGAGGGAAAATTCAAATTCAAAATTCAAATGAAGAGTGGCTCTTCCAATTTCGTCACTTTTCAAAAGAGCATCTTTTGGAAGGGTAAAATAGTCAAAAACTATCACAATAGTCAAAATTTGACCCCTAACATGTGGCACCACTGTGGGGTAGCCTATTTTTAACCTCCACTATAAAAAATGGTCATTAAAAGCCACTCAAAAGACCACTCAAAAATTGAATCCGAAAATGAAGGAGATTCTCACTCATGGCCTCTAAAAATAGAGACCACTCACACACATTAAACACATGGGCATGCCACCTCACATGACATGTGTCAATCGACACCACAAATAAATCACATTACACACAATACCCATGGCATGCCAAGTAGACTAAATAAATAAGTAAAATAAACATAATTCAAGAATTACACTCATGCATCACTTTACAAAAATTACACTTTACAATGAGGTTAATTTCTCCCCTTGGAGATAACCTTGGCTTAATATGATTTTACAAATATCCATCTTTGATTTCCCCTGAAAATTTCATGGTCTTACCTGCACACTTGACAAAGTATCAGTAGCTCATGAAATGTCAAATATCATATATATATATATATATATATATATATATATATATATATATATATATATATATATATATATATATATATATATATATATATATATATATATATATATATATATTATATATATATATATATATATATATATATATATATATATATAATACATCTAAAAATCACATTCTTAACATCATAAATTTCTAACTACATTCCATATTAATTCTCATCATTTTCAACATTGCATTTCTAAATCATATAAATTCAAGAATAAAATGATACATGTTAATTCACCTAACATAATAATCATGATCATTTCTCACAAATTTTCCTAACATGAATGTAACATCAAAGTATCATACATAAATCAAAGATTTAACAATTACTATGCTCATGACCTAATAAATAGCATGAAAGTAAAAGTCCTATATCATCATCACATAGTCAAACTCTAGTACATCATATAGTCCAACTACAACCACACTTTGCCACAAGCAAATCACCTACTTCCAATAATTCATTTCTAAATTTCAAATGAAGCAATTTCAAGAACATAAATATATCAATTAACCTAATTTATTAACCATGATTATCTCACATAAACTCTTCTTGTACAAATATGAAATTATGGCATAATATTCTAACTTAAATAATTCATCAATACCATAAGTCAAGACCTAATAATCTAGTGTGAAAATAAATCCTAAATTATTTACAAGCTACATTTCAAATAATTCACTTTTCTTGCATTATTATAACATCGAAGCATTTTATGTGAAATGTCCCGCTCAACATCATGACCTAATAATTACTTTTCTATTATTACATGTCTCAACATAAAATAGTCCTTTATGCGCGCATTCATATCCAAATAGAAATATTTCAACATTCCATAGTGGTACACTCACACCTTTCCTACTGCATTACTTCTAGAGATTATATACACACTAGAAACAATTTATCTACATGTACTTGATAGTATTATTACAAAGATCAGTTGAATTCAATTAATCTTATTTTAAATGCAGAACATCCTAGGATTTGAGTGTATAAGTAACATGAAAAGAGTACATCACAATGGTAATCAAACCTCTATCCACTAGGACACAAATCATGATGAAACAACATAAATTTCTAATTACTGAGTCTATTATGCATAAAGATAATACCAAGGTAGAATCTCTTAAAACAACTAACATGACTTCGAAAGATAAAATCTTGATAAACATAAGGAAAATCTGACAAAGAGCATCTCATGATGCCATCAACCATTATTGGGGTAACAATCACTGCATCCATATGAATGACTCATTCCTACTCTAAGGGTCTCCAAAAATGTTATTCAAGACCATATCCTATGTCTCTTAGTTCATGCAGAACATCGATACACACTCCAAAATAATCCTCCTAGTAGATTCTCCCTCACATGGGACCAACATGACCATACCCTTTGAGAATGATAATCAAAACCACACCATAAGGATATTCACACAAAGGGGTAAATGAGGGAGGCACTATAGATGTAGAGCCAAAAAAATGTTTATCATAGTTTGTTATGGTTTCTCCAATATGATTTCAAGATGGTTTTAATAGGCTGACTTGATTATATCATTTAGAGGATAGATATTTAAAGGCAGTCATTTATGATGACTTGAGTGTGGTTCATGGTAGATGAAGTAGAGCAGAGTAGAGTGTGTGAAGTGTTGAGCGATCAGAGAAAGGTATATGTGACCAAGTAAAGTATTTGTGCTATACATTGGATCTGATCTAGACAGCAGGTCAAAGCATAGTTCACCAAGATCCAGATATAGTATGTATCTATTATTCAGAAGGTTCTATCCTTCACCCCTTTGAGTAGTGAGCTCTTGGATAGTGTATCCTCTCCTCTAATAGGGACAATTGCAAAAGACTCCTAACAGGGTCTGACCCTTGACCAGGTCTACTGTACTTAATATATTGTAAGGAAACTCCTAACAAGGTTAAGGATCTTCTAACAAGGATCATAATACACCAGTACAGAATATTAGTGGGTGTCAATTCCCACTAGGGTTTTTACCTATTTGGGTTTCCCCATAACCAAAATATTGGTGTTGTGTTCATGTGTTCTTTCATTGTGTTTATGCTTTATGTTTAAGTATACTTAATTTAATAAAGAATTGAATCTTGTAGATAACTGATTCACCCCCCCCCCTCTCAGTTATCTCTTGGGACTATTCCTAACAAGGTGTATCATTGTGGATGATTTGTGGCATGATATCAAGTTATTCCTTTTGTGGAACTATTATGAATCTAGTGAGCAATACTTTACCCCTCCACTTGTTCTATGATGTCATTTATGTAGATGAATTTTCCTATCATTGTATTATGCAGAGATTTTGACCACACCCTTGAATGATGTCTTATTGAAGAAACCTATTCCACTTGTAGCTATATTTGTTGATGACATTATCTTTGGAGGTAATGAAAAACTTAGTGCTGAATTTGCAAAGGAGATGCAAAATGAATTTGAGATGAGTATGATTGGTCCTATCAAATACTTTTTAGGATTGAATGTACAGTAGATAGAGAAATGTATTTTCATTAATCAGTCCAAGTATGTGAAAGAAATATTAAAGAAATTCAAGATGGATGATTAGAAGCTAGTAGGGACTCCTATGATTACTAGATGCAAGCTTACAAAAGAATATGGCTCACTAGAAATAGATATAACATTGTACAAGTCTATGATTGGTAAACTTATTTATCTTACTCAAACTAGACCTGATATTTCCAATGCAGTTGGCATAGTTGGAAGATTTACAATAGAGCCTAAACAAAGTCACCTCTGTTGGACTAACCACCAATGTTTCCCTTCAAAATTCATGACATGGTTTAATAGCCTCCTATGTTTTATAAGTCTAGTGGTTGTATCAGGCATTAACAAGTTGATCTTTTGGTGCAATGACAACTACTACTTGTAACAACCTCATGGTAGTAAAAAGGATATTTAGATACTTGCAAGGCACTATAGACTATGGTCTATGGTATCCTAATTTAGAAAATGTTGAGCTTCATGTGTACACTGATGTAGATTAGACAGGATGTGTTGATGATAGAAAGACTAAATTAGGTGGAGCAGTATTTCTTGGTGATAGACTTGTCACTTAGACAAGAAAAAAACAAAATTGTATTTCTCAGTCAACAACAGAAGAAGAGTATGTTACAGCAACCTTTAATTATTCTAGAATTGTTTGGATCAAGCAGATGATTAAAGATTTTGGAATTCAGATTGATTATCCTATTATTATTCATTGTGATAATACTAGTACTATCAATATGTCGAAGAACCTTGTGATGCATGCAAAGACAAAGCACATTGAGATCAAGTATCACTTCCTAAGAGAGAAAGTGGAAGAGAAAGAAGTCAAGATAGACTATGTGAGTACTAAAGATCAGTTGGTAGACATATTCAAAAAGCCTTTTCCAAAAGATACTTTTGAGTATCTCAGGGAGAAGTTGGGAGTAATTCCCTTCCCTAATTCTACTTAGAAGAAAGAAGGAAAGACATCATTCCTCAAGGATTGATGGAAGGTTGACTACTCTACCTCAGGAGTAGTACCGGTGCTTAAAATGAATGGCACCCTTTTCCATTGATGTCAAAGGGGGATTAATATACAGAGTCATGAAAAATAAGAGGAGTAATATACTTAGGGGGAGTTGTATTCAGTTGTGATTGTAGTTTAGTTGAAGAAGTGGAGAATTTTGGAAAATATTGTAGCAAATGGAGGATTCATCTTTGGGGGATTTTTGAAGAGGAAATGGAGAATGTTATAAAAGAAATGTTCATCTGGGTTGGTGGTGGTTTTTCATTCCACATGTTACCATCAATGCCAAAGAGGGAGATTGTTGGAGATTTTCCAGCATGCTAGTACTGACTATATGTTTGTGATTGATGACAACATATGGAAAGTAGCATGCATGGAAGTCATAAATAATAAGCTTTCATTATATGTAGCATGGACATGATATCAACATGATATCATGGGCACAGAGGTTAACTATTAGTACAAATAGTTACATAGCAGCTTGTGTTAGCAATGTTCCTGACAGAGTAACAAATAGTGTTCTATGTATGGTTGTTCATATAGTTATCATGGAACCTTGTGCACTTGGATATATTTTGAAGAAATATTAGTGATGTTATAGTTATGGATGCATAGTCAGATATTTATTAGAAGTAAATTTATATAGTCACTATTTGCAAGTATTAGTTTCCTATGCTTATTCAGAAGAGCCAACATAGATTTTACTAGTTCTAGAGTTGCACCTAACATGTGGATATGTGCTCTTGGATTTAAGATAAGAGAAGAGTTATTGATGTTGGGTTAAGAGAAAATGAGTTAATTCAGCTTGAGGACAAAGATACAGTTATTTTGGTAGAGCCAATGGTGTGTAGTGTGCATCTACATTTATCTTATTGGATAGGTCCCAGAATGTGTTGCGTGCATAGTAGAGCCGACATAATGTTTATCATAGTTTGTTATGGTTTCTCTAATATGATTTCAAGATGGTTCTAATAGGCTAACTTGATTATATCATTTAGAGGATAGATATTTATAGGCAATCATTTGTGATGGCTTGAGTGTGGTTCATGGTTGATGAAGTAGATTAGAGTAGAATGTGAAAAGTGTTGAACTATTAGAGGAAGGTCTATGTGACCAAGTAAAGTATTTGTGCTATACATTGGAATTGATCTAGATAGTAGGTCAAAGCATAGTTCACCAAGATCTAGACATAGTATGTATTTGTTATTTAGAAGGTTGTAGCCTTTGCCCCTTTGAGTAGTGAGCTCTTGGATAGTGTGTCCTCTCCCCTAATAGGGACAATTGCAAAAGACTCCTAACAAGGTCTGACCCTTAACCAATTATATTGTACTTAATATATTGTAAAGCAACTCCTAATGGGGTTAAGGATCTTCTAAAAAGGATCATAATACCCTAGTACAAATTATTAGTGGGTGTCAACTCCCACTGGGGTTTTTACCCGTTTGGGTTTCTCCATAACCAAAATATTGGTGTTGTATTCATGTGTTCTTTCATTGTGTTTATGCTTTATGTTTAAGTATACTTACTTTAATAAATAATTGAATCTTGTAGATAATTGATTCACCCCCCCTCTTAGTTATCTCTTGGGACTATTCCTAACAAGGTGTATCATTGTGGATGATTTGTGGCATGATATCAAGTTCTTCCTTTTGTGGAACTATTATGAATCTAGTGAACAATACTTTAGCCCTCCACTTGTTCTATGATGTCATTTATGTAGATGAATTTTCCTATCATTGTATTATGTGGAGATTTCGACCACACCCTTGAATGATGCCTTATTGCAGAAACCTATTCCACTGTTGTAATGTAAGTTGTGCATATCCTAGCTTGGGGAAGAACTTCATGAGGAATTTTAACATTTTCTTAGAGCACTTAGAGAACCCCTTCCTAGATTTTGAGGTTCATGTTTTCATTTTGAGTAGTTTCCTCTTCTTTTGTGTGAGGTGGTTGAAGGAATTCCTCTAACTTCTTTTACCGCGTTAAAATTTTTGTTGTGATAGGATGAAAAAGAACTTTGTAAGGATTAGGATATTGTTGTAGCTATCAGTATTGTAGTGATGGTTGCAATCATGGACCATATGTGGTGGTTATGATCTCAAAAGGTTGTTTGTGAAGCGGTGTCCTCAATGTCCTATGGTGATTCCTCCCTCTTACATGATTGACTTCTATTTCATTTTTTTATGGATGACTCCTTGATTTATTTTTATTCCTTTCATCTCATCTATCTTCTACATAGGACTTTCTTCTTGTTGTGTGGGCTAGTATATTTTGAATATTTCTTATGCCTAGAAATAGTCACCAAATCTATCTTTCTATGATGTATAATACACTTCTTGTTGGAAATTTGGCTAAGTTTATTATCTAGATGTTTTCATTATGGAAACATATAATCTACATGAAGATCACATATGACAAAGAGCAAGTGTAATAGAGTGCAAAACAAAATTGTCTAAGTATAAAGCAATACTTTTCCAGTGTACCTAGAGATAATTTTTATTGGCAATGTTGATTAGAGTAAGCTCAATGTTTTCGCACTTGAACATAGATACTATGATGACTATTGAAGACTCACCTAAGAGAACAAGTCTATATCACATGTACAGATGAAGTTATGGTAGTTTTACTAGAGAGAGTGTTAAGCTGACATGATAGAATATGAAGACAAAATTGGTAAAGAGTTAAGGGATTATTTTGTTTATCAAAATAATATCTTAATAATATAAAGGAATGAAATCCTATATGTTAACCCTTGGGTAAATATGTATTTTGAAATAAGCTTATGTGAAGCTGACTGTAAGAGTTATTAGTCTTAATAACTTGTATAAATGTAAGGCATATGTAAATGTGAAGAGAAGTAATTGTAATGATATAGATGATATAGTGAACATATAAGCAAAGAGATATTGATGCGAAGTTGTGAAAGAAAAGAAAGTAGTATAAGGTTATGTACCTTACCCTATTTTTGTAATATGTAATCATTGTATATTACTTGTTTAGGCAGTGGGCCCATCTGGTAATCATTTTTGTACTACCAAATCTTAGCAGGGTTAAGGCTTCTAACAAGGCCTAAAGTCCCTAAATCAAGATTGAGACAATATATGCATGTAATAGGATCCTAATAGGGTGAACATCCTTAACAAGATATTTTTGATTAGTGGATCTTTGTGGGTACCATCCCTACTGGGGTTTTCCATTTGCCAGGGTTTCCTCAAGAACAAATAATGTGTTATGAGTTCATTTACTTAATTGTTATGGATGTTCTTTAGTTTACTATGTTATGGATGTATGAAGATAATCTATTATATCCATAATTGGGCAAAAGTAAAAGTTTGTAGAATACCAATTCACCTCCCCTCTTAGTATTCCCTATTTCTAACAATTGGTATCAGAGCTTAGTTACTCTGAAAAGAATCATTTAGAGAAAGCCTAGTAGCTTGAGTAAGATCTCTATGGATATGGATCAACTACAAAAGAATCTTGAAGAAGCTCTTAAATAGATTGATATACTTACTGAAGAAAGAGATACTCTGAAAGGAAAATATGATGATGAAAAGAACCTCATTGAAAAGTTGAAGAATAAGCTGGAAGAACTGAAATCAGAAAAGGAATCTATAATTCAGATTGAAGATTGTGATGATAACCTTGAAAAAGAAAATGAGATCCTTAAACATGAACTGAAGATAGTAAATCTAAAGTTAAGTTTGAAAGATGGAAATAGAAAGAATGAAGCAAATATGAAATCAGAGAATGAAAATCTGAAATCTGAGAAAGAAGATCTGAAATCTAAACTTTGTAAAGTGACATCTGAACTTGAGAAAACCAAATTGTAGTATGTTGAGCTTGAGAAGTAAAATACTATTATGAAAGGTGAATTGACTTAGTCTAAGGAACAACTTGAGAGACTATATTCTACTAGTGAGAAGATTCATGAACAAATATCTTATCAAAAGCCATTCTATGATAAAACTGGTCTTGGATTTAACTCATCTAAGATAAGTGAAGAAAGAAAGGAACCAGATTTGAAAGTTTCTGAAAACATGGAAGAAAAGAAATCTGATGAAGCTAATAAATCTAAGGATATGTCTAAAGAAGAAGAACCACCTAAACAAGAGGAATCACCTAAAGGTATGCAAAGAGAATTTAAAGGTAGATGTTTTGCATGTAATACTTTTGGTCATATGAAGAAAGATTGTACAGGTAAGAAATTTAAACCTCTTAATGGTTATTGTTATAATTATCATGGTTTTGGACATAGAACTATTGAATGCAGGAAGTCTTAATTTAATGAGAATAAAAATAATAGTAGAATGTTTAGAGATACTAACCATGCAGATAAGAATCCTATTGAAGATATGAATAGAAGAAATATAGTAGTATGTTATAGATGCAACAAGATTGGACACATTGCCAGGAATTGTAGATCACAAATCAGCTAGACTGGACCGAAATATGGAAACAATGTAGTAGTTTGTCAGATATGCAACAAATTTGGTCATACAACAAGGTTTTGAAGAATGAACAATATGAGAAAACCTAACCCTAACCCTAGAAGTCATGCAAGGAGAAATGAGAATACAAGAAATAGTCAAGGAGGATGCTCTAGTAATTCAAAAGAAGTAAAGTTTACCAAAGCCATAGATCAAGGAGACACATTCAGCACTAAAGGTAATTAGAAAGGTGAAGTATCTAATGGTAAGAGTGAATCTCTACCTAACCCATCTCAAAGTACTTAATTCATGAAAAATACAGTAGAATAGGAACTTAGGATAGTTAAGAAGTTAGTATAGGATGAATTGAGTCTTGTGCAGTTAATGCAAGGTAGTATATGATGTATTGATGCTATGGTTAAGAGTGCATAAGATAATATGATGTTATGCGAGATCACAAGAAGATTTAAGTTTTGCAGGTAAGCAGGAAGAACTTTTTGGAAAGAAGTGGCAAAAGAATTAAATGCAATGTCAGAATCTTGTGAGATTGAAAGTTTAAAAGGCTATGATCAATATTATTTGATCATTAAAGAGAATACAAGAGTGAAGGAGATCAAAGGAGAAGTGATTGGAAGTAGTTTACAAGGATTTGGTGAAAGAATTTTGTGCTAGATCTATGCAAGCCCTAAATCATAGAACTGAGGTATTTTACTAAGCAGATCTATAAATCAATTAGAGAATTTATAGAAATCATGGATGTTTCATTGATTCACAATGTAAGAGATAAGAATAGACCTAAGATCAAAAGGGAACCAATAGAACCCTTGGAAGTAGACCCTAAATTGGATTTATCATTCGTACTAGATAGAGTTCTACATTTAGAGAATGTTAGAAGCTATTTGGGATGTAAACTTGAAACCTTCAGTGATAGTGATTTTACAAAAGAATATGAGAAGCTTTATGATTAGGATATGTCATTGAAAATAGGATTTGAACATTTAATGGACAATAAAATCATAAAGTATTCTTTACAGTATGAATTTGATGATGAAGAATGTACTATGATAATTCTAAGTAGAATACATAATGGAAAGTTTTGGTTAGATGACAAAGTGATAGACATAACAACAGACCTAATTCATGAAGTAATTGGTTTGTCTAAATCTGGAGCCATACCCTTTAATGAAAAGAATGTGAAGAAAATTGTATTAGACAACACTAAATCATCTTATAATGGAAGAGGTATAGTGATTAGCAAGATACAATAGGATGATGTTAGGTATTTGTGCAAGATCTTTACAGCTAAATTTTGTGCTAATTCAAGAGAGGATGACATGGAAGTTGGAATGATTCATGCAGCCTATTTAATGTCTGTTGACAAAGTACAAGTAGACATGTTTGAAATTTTGAGAATACAATTATTTGAGAACTTGGAGAAGATTAAGAAGACTAAAAATTCCCAGTTTAGATTCTCATCATTGATCACTTATATATTTTTCCATTTGTTAAGAAGATTCCCTTACACTATTGGTGATGACTGGAATGATGGTAAGACTACAATGGAAAGGATAAACAAAGTATATATGAGGCATCTTATTGACAAGGTCAATGAGAGTGCAATGTTGGTAATTAAGACATTTTAGAACTTGTTGAAGAATAGATCAAGGATTCCGTAGTCAATTGTTGAAAAATATAAGAATGAGACATGTTTTATGGTTGACACTGACTTTACATTCATTGAAGCAATTGAACCTAGAGTAGAGTTCATAGACCCTGTTGGCTATGAAATTTATGAAATTGAAGTAGAAGAATAGGTGAGCAGATTGCTTAAGAGCAAGTTGGATATTCACAGTAATAGATTTGGGACTTTTGAGGAGAACTTCAACTCCAAAAAGTCTATTTAGGAAGAG
This sequence comes from Chamaecyparis obtusa, assembly GCA_027943335.1. Lineage (NCBI taxonomy): Eukaryota > Viridiplantae > Streptophyta > Pinopsida > Cupressales > Cupressaceae > Chamaecyparis > Chamaecyparis obtusa. The sequence goes on along the minus strand of BSBK01000192.1, from coordinate 2,876,410 downwards.
AAATAGTCAAAGAAGAGAGTAGAAAGTATAATTAAGAAGATTCTAAAGGAATCTAGAATGATAGAACATGAGTTTATGATTGCTAAGCAGACAATAATAGCTATTAGAGACATAGGACAAAAGGAAGTTTTGTCTATTCCACTCTTATCAATAGTTGAAACTAGAAATTTGTAGCATAAGGTGAAAGTAGAGAAAGAAGAACTAGAAGTCAAGAAATCTACTAGATCATCTTCAAATCCACTAGGGAAAAGAGTGAAAGAGATTGCTACTAGACTAGGTAAAAGGCATAAAACATTAGTACCACTAGTACAGAGGAAGAGAGCAGAAATCATAGATGATGAAGATATTCAAGAAAAAAAGAAGACATGGAAACTGAAGATTGAGAAAGTAAATGAACAAATTATTTGTGATGGAGAATTTTCTAAGATGAATAAATACTATGATCTATATAACTATTCATAAAGATTGAATTTGGAGAATGCAGTTGTGAGACACGATCCTAGTAGATAAGAAGTTTGACACAATTCAAGGTAAGATACTTGATGACTTATTTGAGAAGCTAGTTAACATGAAAAAGAGAGAAACAGAAGAGGATAATAAAATTAGAGAGAATCTTGTAAGAAAACTATGTGATGTTAGAGATGAAAATCATTTTAATGAGATTATGAAAGAACTTGGAACCCATTTGAGAACTAAGAGAAGAACCATTCAGATTATGGGAGGAAACTATGAAGAGATTAACAAAGAAACACAAGAAGCTATAGTAAAGGTAATTACATCTAGTGTTGGAACACACTCTAGTGTAGTAGAGCTAGTAGAACAGGCGGTGGAAGCTAGGAATTAGAGTAGTCCCTCTCCACTAATCAACATTGAAGAAGAGATAATGTATGTGGAAGGAACTAAGATCACATTGAATAGTGATGATAATCCATTTAAAAATCTTGAAAACATTGTTGACAATTTGGCTCTAGAGAAATGGGACAGAGCTAGTGAAGAAGGAAAGGAGAAAACAAGGAAAGAGGAAGAAAAATAAAATAGAGAATCAAGCAAGTATAGAAATTCATGGATAGATAGAGGTCCCTAGCAAAGAAGAAATTAGTCTTACACCTGAGATAGAAAAGAAACAATAGATTGGATCTATATTTGATAGTTTTGGAAAAGAGGTTGATGATGATGATTAGATGGAATTGATCACATCCCTAAACAAAATAATTGGAAAGAATAAGAAAGTGAAAAGCCTTGAAGGCTCATTGTTGGAAATGATAGAGAAGTTACAAAGTGTTGTAACTAACCAAATAGCAGAGGCAGACCCACTGGAAAGACCTAAGAAAGTTATGAATGCATTTGATAATGAATTCACTAACTTATCAGATATAGCTAAAGTGAAGGTTTAGGAAGCCTATGAGGCCAAAATAATTCATGATATAAGTTAGAATATTAGAAATGATATTATCAATCTAGATATTTGTATAAAATAATTGAGAAGAAATTTGGATAGAGGTAAAACTTTGTACATTCAGTCTACAAAATCTGAAAATTATGTATCTGAAGAAGTTGAGAAGATTAAGGCTAAAGAAGTAGAAATTCAGTCAGAGATAAGTCTTCTAGCCAGCCCTAATGTGAAGATATTGGATATTGAGAAAAGAATCAGTAAAATAAATGATGAAATAAGGATTCTCAATGATGAAATGGATAGAAAATTTAGAAGATTTCCTCTTCTAAGAGAGCACATTTCTATAAAGATAAGCATTATTGAAGGAAAGTTGGAGGAGTGTCTTTCATCAAAGACATCTTTTGAGAAAATTAGTTTTGCAAACCTTCAAGAATGTGAGATTGCATCTTATGGATTGTGTGCACTACTTAGTGTTGCTGATTCTATTAAGAAGGCATGGGAGAAGGAGATACAAAGCATCAAAGTAAATTTTGTAGATTGTGTTGCAAGCCTACCGGCTCTACAATATTGAATCAAGGTATACACATTTTTTAACATAATATTTGGCACTTTTTTGTCATTCTTGTCAAAGGGGGAGATATTTATAGTAAAAAATTGATGTATACATGATAAGGAAGTATATTATTAAGGGGTGTACAAAATATAGATATCATATATGGAATTATAAGGACAATGAAGATATCTTTTTTGTTATGGCCACAATTTTGAGTTTTTGAAGTTTTAAGACTTAGCCAATTTTCTCATATGTTGCCACCAATGACAAAGGGGAAGATTGTTGGAAATTTGGTTGAGTGTTTTATCTATATGTTGTCATTATGGAAACATATAATCTACATGAAGATCACATATGATAGAGAGCAAGTGTAATAGTGCGCAAAGAAAAATTGTCTAAGTATAAAGCAATATTTTTCCAGTGTACCCGAAGATAGTTTTGATTTGTGATGTCAATTATAGTAAGTTCAATTCTTGCACACTTGAAAATTGATACTATGATGACTATTGAAGAATCACTTGAGAGTGCAAGTCTATATGATATGTACGGAAGAAGTTATGGCAGTTTTACCAAAGACAGTGTTAAGCCGATAAGATAGAATATTAAGACAAAATTGGTAAAGAGTTAAGGGATTATTTTGTTTATCAAAATAATGTCTTAATAATATAAAGGGATGAAATCCTAGATTTTAACCCTTGGGTAAATATGTATTTTGAAATAAGCTTATGTGAAGCTAATTGTAAGAGTTATTAGTCTTAATAACTTGTATAAATGTAAGGCATATGTAAATGTGAAGAGAAGTAATTGTAATGATATAGATGATATAGAAAACATATAAGCGAAGATATATTGATCTGACGTTGTGAAAGAAAAGAAACCAATATAAGGTTATGTACCTTACCCTATTTTTGTAATCTGTAATCATTGTATATTACTTGTTTGGGCAGTGGGCTCATCTGGTAATCATTTTTGTACTACCAACTTTTAGCAGGGTTGAGGCTTCTAAGAAGGCCTAAAGTCCCTTAATCAGGAATGAGACACTATATGCATGTAATAGGCTCCAAATAGGGTCAACATCCTTAATAGGATATTTTTGATTAGTGGATCTTAGTGGGTACCATCCCCAGCGGGGTTTTCCATTGGCCAAGGTTTCCTTGAGAACAAATAATGTGTTATGAGTTCATTTGCTTTATTGTTATTCATTTTCTTTAGTTTACTATGTTATGCATGTATTAAGATAATATGTTATATCCATAATTGGGCAAAAGCAAAAGTTTGTAGAATACTGATTCACCCCCCTCTTAGTATTCCCTATTTCTAACACTTCCTTTATTGTTGTAACGACCTCATGTTTTCTTGAATTTATTGTTAAAATTAATAGATACCTCATTATGAACTACCTTCTTATTGGTTCTTGGTGACTATTCCAAATGTTTTTAAACTTGTTGGCCAATCTTATGTTTGTGACTCTACCTAGTTTATTGATGATCTTGGTAGCATGTACAAAAGGGGTAAACACAATGGAGGAAATAATGAGATGTGCCTTTGTATTAAGTATAGATGTGGTGCATGCCAGTATCTTAGTAGTAGCATGCTAGGAAATTCAGGTTATCTAGAAGTTTAGATCAAAAATTTTCCTTGTGTGAGAGCCATTTCTTGTTTGGAAACTGATATTGGTTAGAACATACCATGAAAGGCTATAGTTGGATTGTGAGACTAACCAATGGTTGGAGGTTGAGAGTACCTCATTTGGTATTAATATGAATTAGTAAGGTAATGCAACTTGGAATTAAGTCCTTATATGGCTTTTGTGAGGGCATACAGACCTTTCATTTTTGTGATGGATCTAGTATGTATGCTTTAAGGACCTTCCTAGACCCCTTGAATGTATTTTGGAAGCTTGGGGAGTTCCTCTTCTTAGCATCGCTTGATGGATTACTTTGTGTGACTTAGACCACTTTGGAGATTCAATCCATGTGGTGGGACTTGATGGCCTTGGATTTGGTGGGATAAAACTCCTTGGGTTATGTTTTTATCATGCTATCCTATCAATGATTTGTTCCCTTTGTGAGGGCTCCATGCTATTTAGTGAGGAGCCTCTAGAGGATGACTTGTTTATAGGTATTCCTAGGCTTGGCTTGAAATAAATGGAACCTTAGGCTTATCTTTTATCTAAAGTTGGGGGTTATAGGATGAGTGTTTGAGGTCATTCCCTTATCTGAGCTCATTTTCCTCCTTTGGTATAATTAAGGTACTGTGGGGTATGAGACCCTATTCTACAAGGGTAAGTGATAGCTCGTCATTATGGAAGCATAACAATCCTACTCTTAGAATTTTCTTAAGGTACTCTATTTATCCCTAATCATGGAAGGAGTGCACTATTGGGTCCCTATCTTGGGAATGCTCTTACTTGAGTGAGGAAACCATGTAAGTTGTATCCATTGGTACATTGTAGTGGGATGTTGTAATCCTCAAAAGAGTGCAGCCTTGGTAAGATAGTTTTTACCATGTTCCTTAGTTATGTCTTCAAAGCTCTTGGTGCTTTGACCTTAGGAATAGAATGTAATAGTTTTTGGACCCTCATGGTTGGATTTTGAGATGGAGTTACATCATTTATGGTGAAGGCATTGTGTAGATGTGTTCTCCTTTTCAAGAGGAGTCTGTGATCGTAGAGTTAGGCGAGTTTTTATTGGTGTCTCTTTTGTTGAATGTGGTCCCTTTAGAATTAGTTAGATCATTTGATCATATTGTTATGTTTTGAGGGTCTGGTAAGTATTCTTGTTTCCTAGGATAGCTGGTCCGTGCACATGTAGCATCTTCTTTAGCTTGTCTTGTTAGCTTCTAGGAGTAAGCCTAGTCCTTGGGGGGGTGATGTAGTGCCTCCCTCATTTTCCTCCTTGCATGAACCTCCTAATGGTGTGGCTTGGGCTATCATACTCTAAGGGTAAGGTCATGTTCATCCCTTGTGAGGTTGATTCCACCATGAGGAATTTTTTGGAGTGTATTTTCAATGTTCTATGTGAACTTGAAGATGTAGGATGTGGTCTAGAATCACATTCAGGTGACCCTTAGAGTTAGGGATGAGTTAGTCATGCGAGTTTAGTGGTTTATATCCACTTAATATTTATGATGTCACCATGAAATGCACCTTTCTCATCTTTTCCTTATGTTCATTAGGAGTTTATCTTTGGAGTTGTGTGAGGTGTTTTAAGAAACTTTATCTTGGTATTATTGTTCTTCATTATAGACTCAATATTTAGAAAGTTATGTTGTTTCTTTATGGAATTTTGTCCCAATGGATAGAGGCTTGACTTCCATTTATGATGTACTCTTTTTCTTGATTGATTATGCACTCATAATTCTAGGATGATCTATGTTTGAAATGGGATTAATTGAATTCAACTGATTTTTATGATAATACTATTGAGTGCATGATTTTTGGAGATTGAATTAAAACAAGGAAACTAAAATAATAAAAAGGTGAAATATATATTCTAATGTAGTTAAAGATTATTTTTCAGGTGTATGTAATTTCAAGAAGTAATGCAATAGGAAAGGTGTGTTGAGTTGAGAATTGCATAAGTGGAATGTACCCTTTATGAATATTGAAATGTTACTATTTGGATATGAATGCTTTCGTAAAAGACCATTGGAATTTATTTAGGTTAAGATAGGTAATAATAGAAAAGTGATTATTAGGTCCTGATGTAGAGTAGGAGATTTTGCATAAGTATGCTTTGATGTTATAGCAATGCGAGAAAAGAAAATTAGTTGAAATGTTGTGTGTAAATGGTTTAGGACATATTTCTATGATTTTATTTTTAGGTCTTGATGTTATGATAATTGATGAATTATTTAATTTAGAATATTAGTCTATTGCAAGAAAAAACTATATGAAATGATCATGGTTAATATGTTATGTTAATTGATATATCATTGTGTTCTTGGATTAACTTGCTTTGAATTTAGGAAATATATTATTGAAAATTATGTGATTATCTTGTGATTAAATGTGGATGCAATTGGAATTATGTGATGTATTTGAGTGTGATTAGTATGATGTATTTTGTATGTATATGTTATTTAATTTTTCATGAGCTACTGATATTTTATCTAGTGTGTAGGAAATGACCATGGATTAAATAAGGGAAAATTAAAGATGAATGCATGTGAAAATTTTGCAAAGCCAAGGTTATCTCCAAAGAGAGAAATAACTTTGTTGTTCGGTATTATGTTGTAAAGTAATGCTTGATTGTATTATTTAATTATGTTTATCTTTATTTTAAATTAATGTCTACTTGGCATGCCATGTGTGTAGTGATGTGTTATAACTTTTTGTGGTGTCCATTGACACGTGTTGTGATTTCACATGGCCAAGTGCTTTGTTTGTTAGTTGTCTTACACCTTTGAGTCATCTTAAAGAATCCCAAGGTTAGGTATCTTGGTTGTTGAGCCTTGGGAGGCAATCTTTTTCAAATTTTCGTGAGTCAACTCTTAGTAGACTTTTGAGAGGCAAAAATTAATCCGAAGGGTTAGTTAGGGTTAAAATAAGATGTCCCCATAGGTGTACTTTGGGTTGGGGGTCAAATTTTGACCAATAGGATGATTTTACACCATTTTTGCCTCTTCAAAAGATGCATTTTTGAAAGGTGACAAATTTGGGAAGTGTGCCAAGTCTTCCTCTCTTTCCAATTTTGAATTTCCCTCTTGTTAAGAGAGAACCCTAGGTAAGTGTGCCCAATAAGTTTTGAGGTTACGTAGAGATTTCCTTTTTAGTGGTATGGAGAGGAATTTGGTAGGTTGATTTCTTGCTCTACAATTTTCGGAGACTTCTAGTGGACCTAGTAGGTTTTGGTAGATTTAGAAAGGAAGGAAGGATTGTAGGAAAGGAATCTCTTTTCAACCTTCTTTTGCCATAGCTTGGAGTAAGGTTGGTGGCCTTTTCATGGAAGACTCTTCTTTTTCTTGTATCTAAAATGCAGATTTATTTGTTATATTATTGTAATGGTTTTGTGAAGCTTCATGCTTGTTTTTGACTTCCTTGTTATTTCTATTTGCTGATTTCATTTTTTATGAAGGGTGCTCCCCTTAATACCACAAACACATAACGGAAATAGAGAAAAACAACAATTTGGAAGAACAAAAAATGGGCTCCTTATTATCTCCACAAATGTGGAATTACAAATTTTCAGAATTACAATATGCAAAGCCACATGGGCATTCCCCTTACAATATTTTGTAGGACAAAGCTTCGAATTATTACCCAGAACTACTCCCAAAAATGCCTAGACAACACTACGGGCCTTCTTTATATAGGCAATTTCCACCACCCGAGAAGGTTCCAAAAATTTAACCCTTAAGGCTGACTATACATAAAATTATTTTATTTTCACAATTTTTACAATAGGGTCGGCTCAAAAGAAATACAAAATATGCTTTTAGGTAGCTCAACTTCTGGAGGCCATAAATTTTTAACTGTAGCTCTATTTTTCTATTGTAACCACTTTTTGGAAATGCCATGACGAGATCTACAGTGCCTGACACACGCAAGATGCTCCTGCATCAGACACCCGAGGTAATTTGAGAAGTGACCCTATCATAACTCAGGTGTGCAGAGGAAAACCAAGACTATTAACCTCCTTCTTTGTTAACCATGATGAATCTTCAACAAGTCATCCTTTCCATTTGACCAAATACTCTTCATATGTTCTGTTCCTTGTACTGCTGCCAACACGACTATCCAGTATGTCTTCAATCTCCTTGATATCTGAACTGGTCGCTGGAATACTCCACTACGCTATTGTAACCTCATCTTCAACACCTCCTTCATGATACTCTGCCAGATCTAAAACATTAAATACTGGTAAAATATTCAGCTCAGTAGACAACTTGACCTCATATGCATTTCTTGAATCATGCTTCTTCAGTATCTTACATGGCCCAAACTTCTTCATTTTCAACTTGTTATGTGTACCAACTAGAAATCACTCCTTCTGCAAATGAACCATGACTTCATCTCCAACCTAAAACTCCTTATGCCTCCTTTTCTCATCTTCCTTAGCCTTATACTATGCATTCATCTTGGTAATATGCTTCCTCACCTCCTCATGGATGTTCTTCAAATATTCTACAAAATCATCAGCTTCAACACTACTTATTTCTCTTTTATCTATCTTTCTCAACTCAAATGCATTTCTGGGACTACTCCCATATACAATCTGGATTGGTGATTTACTAGTGCTCTTATTAATAGAATTATTGTGTGCAAATTTTGCTTATGGTAAAATCAAATCTCATCCTATTGGCTTATCTCCAACCAAACATCTCAGAAAATTTTCCAAACTCCTATTCACCACCTCTATCTGTCCATCAGTCTGTGGATGATGTGATGAACTAAACTTCAAATCTATTTTCAACTTCTTCCACAATATACGCCAGAAATATCCAACAAACTTAATGTTCTGATCTGAAACTATGGTCTTTGGCAAACCATGTAGCCTCACCACTTCTTTGAAAAATAATTCTACTACATGAACAACATCATTAGTCTTCTTGTAGGGAATGAAATGTGTCATCTTCAAAAATTTGTCAACCACCAAAAAAATTGAATCATGTCCTTGTTGTGTCCTTGGTAAATCAAGAACAAATTCCATACTAATATCCTCCCAAGGCTTCTCTGGTACAGGTAATGATTGATACAACCCTGTATTCTACTTTACTCCTTTCACCATCTGACATACTCAAGAACTCTATACAAACTTCTTCACATCTTGCTGCAATTGTGGCCAATAATAATTCTCACTAACCAAAGCAAGGGTTTTATCATGACCAAAATGTCTAGCCAATCCTCCACTATGCTTCTCTTTTATGAGATTCTACCTCATAAAACTTCATGGAATGCACAAATAACTCCCTCTAAATAGCATATCATCCTGGATGATGAAATCCAACCATTTCGTCATGTCTAGAGTAACAGGTTCTGTAAAAACTTTCCAAGATTCACCAAAATCAGGATCCTCTGGATACAAATTCTTGAGTTCATTGAACCCAACCACCTCAATCTGCATCTCTATCAGCAATAGTTGCCTTCTACTAAGGGCATCTACAACCCTATTAGACTTTCCACTCTTGTGTTTCAAAACAAATGTGTAACTCTGCAAAAACTTAACTCATTTCAAATGCCTTTGATTCAACTTTCCTTGACTATTCAAATATTACAAAGCTTGATGATCAGTATACAAAACAAACTCCTTAAGAAGAAGATAGTGTCTCCACTTCTTCAATCCCTGAACTATAGCATAAAATTCCTAATCATAAACATAATATTTCCTCTTGGCATCATTTAACTTCTCACTAAAATAAGCAACAGGTTTACCTTCTTGGCTTATAACAGCTCCTATTGTAGTACCACTAGCATTACAGTCTACTTGAAATACCTTATTAAAATCTAGAAGTGCTAAAACAGGTTGTTCTGTAACTTTTTGTTTCAACAATTGAAAACTCTTTTTTGCATTAGTCCACTTAAACTCTTTTCTATCCCCTCTCATTGTTTCAGTCAAGGGTCCATAAATACTGTTAAAATTGTTAGAAAGTAAAGATCCCCAAGATAATTGAGAGGGGGGGGGGGGTGAATCAGTTATCTGATAATTTAACCATTCAACTACTTTAAATAATATAATTAATGTACTAATCAACCATAGAAAGATAACCATACACAATTGCACAATAACACAAGATATGTTGACTAGGGAACCTCTTGAAAAGAGTAAACCCCGGTGGGAATGATGCCCACAAAATGATGCACTAATATGAAAGTTCCTTGTTAGAGGATGGACCCTATTAGGAATCTTATGAAATACATTCAGTACATATAAATCTCTGTTAGGAGATTTTGAATCCCTGTTAAAAGATTCTAACCCGGTTAAGAGTTTATGGAAGACAGAAGGACCCACTACCCCAACAGCTTCAAGGTAAGATCTCTAAACCCACTATCCAAAAGATCTTAGAATTATTCAATAGAATAATATGAAATATATTACCTCCTTCACACTATGTCGAAACCACACTCTCTGCTACACAAGATCACAATTCTAGATCTCTGTACTCACAAGTCTTCCTTCATCACTGAAGTAGCTCTTTTATTCACTTCATGCATAAATTTGCATCTCAACCTTCATAGTACATATTGAAACAAGGAAAAAATTCCTTCTTATATACCAAACTCAAATAATTACAAATGAGTTGGTCCTCAATTACAAAATAATAAATTCTACACGCTACACACAAAATTTCACATAAAACTGTCGGCTTCTAGATACTGTAACTTTCTCCAAACATATCTTCAAAGTTTGTGCTATGAACTAAATCATCATTAATGAGTCTCCAACATCCCTTTAATTGGACAAAATTAGATTCCATCCCAGCTAAGAGATATCCTTTGATTTTTGAAAATCGCTTCACAGAAACACTGTCTAAACACTGCTTTCACCAAAATACTCATAACTCTCATGAATGAATGAATTTCTTTTTGCGCTGTTAACCCTAGGTTAATAAAACACCAAAGAACATACCATCAACTATGCAAAAGCTAATCTGCAATACAACATGTGCACAAAACAAAATCGTACCTACTTTCCTGCTGATATCTAGAATATCACTGTGTTGACATCAATGATAATCCAAGTCATGAATGCAACAACAACTACTACAGAATGACTACCAAAATACTTTGGATTCATTCCTAACAATCTCCCCCATTGGCATTGATGGCAACATAGATGAAAAACATCCAATGTTCCAAAATCCCAATACTGCAACATCACTACAAAATATCAAATTAAATCTTGCTTCATTTTCCTATTCAGCTCTCTCATACAATCCACAATGTTTTTCATGTATATCTCTCCCCCATTGACATCAATGAAAAAAATTCCATCACTAAGTCAACAACAACTTAATGTTAAAAGACACTTTTCAGAAAAATACAATAACAAGAGTCCTCATGACTCAACTCATAAACTCCCCCATAGAGGAAGTTCCAACATCCAATCCAGAAGAAAGATAGGGCTCATATACCACTGGACGGTTGCAATCATCTACATCAATTCTCAAAAATAGGTTGGGGCATAACCCCAAGCATACCTCTCAGATACACAAATGTATCCTTAGGTAAAGGTTTTTTAAATATATCTGCTATCTGTTCCTTTGTGCTTATGTACTCCAATCTTACTTCTTTTTCTACAACTTTCCCTCTTACAACATGATACTTGATCTCAATATTTTTAGTCTTAGAATGTAAAATAGGATTTTTTGACATACTCACTGTACTAGTGTTATCACAATGTATAACAACATGCTCATCAAACTTTATTCCAATATCTTTCAACATCTACTTCATCCAAATAATTTGATTACAATTATTTGCTGCTGCAACATATTTTGCTTTTGCTATACTTTGTGAAGTACAATTATGCTTCTTGCTTAACCAAGAGACCAATTTTCTTCCAAGAAAAAAGGCTCCACCACTGGTGCTTTTCTTGTCATCAACGTTGCCTCCCCAATCTACATTAGTATAGGAACATAAAGTAAAATCATTAGAATTCTCATACCATAATCCATAATCCATTGTTCCTTTCAGATATCTCAGTATCCTCTTTACTGCTGCATAATGTGATTCTCTAGGTTCTACTTGAAATCATGCTACAATCCCAATTGAATGTGCTATATCAGGTCTTGTATGTGTCAAGTACTACAATCCTCCAATCATAGATCTATATTTTTTCTGCTCAACTGCTGGTGTCTCATCTTTGCTAGATAACTTATGTCTAGTTACCATAGGTGTTCCAACAGGTTTAGAATCTTTCATTCCAAATATTTTCAATAAGTCATTCAAATACTTAGTTTGACTTACAAATATTCCTTCCTTCATTTGTGTTATCTGTAATCCCAAAAAATATTTCATTTCTCCAATCATGCTCATCTCAAATTCAGTCTTCATTTCATCTACAAATTTGTCACTAGCTTCATCTTCTCCTCCAAAGATAATATCATCAACAAATATAACTATAACCAACAAACCATTCTCAATTTCTTTTGTGTATAAGTTACTATCTATTGTTCCTTTTATAAATCCTAATTTCAATAAATACTTATCCAATCTTGCATACTAGGTTCTAGGTGCTTTTTTTAATCCATATAAAGCTTTCTTTAACTTACATACCATATCTCCTTCTTGTGTCAAAGGAAAACCTTTAGGCTGCTCAATGTAGACTTCTTCTTCCAATTCACCATTCAAAAATGTTGATTTCACATCCATCTGATACACTTTGAATTTCTTGTAAGCTGCTTATGCTAGAAACATTCTCACTGCTTCAAGTCTGGCCACAGGTGCAAAAGTTTCTTCATAGTCAATTCCTTCTTATTGTGAATATCCTTTACATACCAATCTTTCTTTATTTCTTATCACTTCTCCTTGTTCATTCATCTTGTTTCTCAATACCCACTTTATTCCAATCACATTCTTGTCTTCAGGTCTAGGGACCAATTCCCATGTCTTATTTTTTTCAATCTGCTCTAGTTCTTCTTTCATAGCATTAATCCAATGTTCATCTTCACAAGCTTCATTAGTAGTCTTAGGTTCAATTTGAGAAATCAAACATAAATGTACCTTATTTTGAGTAAAAAATCCTCTGTCTAAACTTTCAATAACTTGCTCAATAGGGTGATGTCTTGAAATATACCTGTTAGGTGTCATAGTTACTGATCTTGTTCCAGCTGTAGATTCTTCTTTGCTTTCTTCTCTATTTTCTTCTTTGTTTTGTTCTTTGTTTTCTTCTCTATTTTCTTCAGTATGACTTTCATTCAGCAAATCATTGTTAGTTTCAAAAAATAATTGTGCATTTTCAATGTTAGGCTGAGGTTGTGCTTCTCCATCAGATTCATAATCAAGCATTCTTTCCTGAGTTTTAAACTTCTCATCAACTTTTACATTTGCACTTTCAACAATAGTCTTAGTTCTTTTGTTATAACATATATATGCTTTGCTTTTTAAAGAATATCCAAGAAATATTCCTTCATCACTTCTAGGATCAAATTTTCCTATATCATCATCTCTCTTTATATAACATTTACTTCCAAAAATTCTAAAATACTTAACTGAGGGTGCATGTCCAAACCATAATTCATAAGGTGTCTTGTTTGTATCTGCTTTGATTTGTACTCTGTTCATAGTGTATACTGATGTGTTCACTGCTTCTCTCCAAAAAGTCTTAGCCAAATCATTTTCAAACAGTATAGCTCTTGTTGCTTCAGTTATTGACCTGTTCCTTCTTTCTGCAATACCATTTTGTTCTAGTGTTCTAGGGGCTGAAAGTTGTCTCTTAATACCATTCATTTCATAAAAAGTGTTAAACTCTGTAGATGTAAATTCACCACCTCTATCAGATCTTAGACACTTAATCTTCATTCCAGATTCATTCTCAATTTTTCTTTTCATGATCTTAAATTTATCAAATGCTTCAGATTTTTCTTTCAAAAATGCAATCCACATCATCTTTGTAAAATCATCAACAAGAATCATAAAATACCTTTCTCCATAAAATCCTCTAGTCCTAGCAGGACCACTCAAGTCTGTATGAACAATCTCCAGCTTCTCTGTCGATGTGAACTTCTTGTTGGGAAATGAACTCTTTTTCTACTTTGCCATCATACATTCTTTACAAATCATGTTAGTAGGTTTCATAATTCTAGGTAAATCTCTTACCGCAAGTGTAGTACTCACCTTGACAATATTATCAAAGTTTATATGACAAAACCTTTTATGGCATAACCAACTGTCATCAATCTTAGTTATCAAACATGTCATCTCAGTAGGATTCAACTGAAATACATTACCTCTGGTTCTGGATCCTTTTCCAATCAGATTTCTATCTTTATCTTTTATCACACAAGTTTTCTCAACAAACCAAACTTGATAACCCTTATCAACCAATTTTCCAATGCTTAGTAGATTATGTCTCAGTCCATCAACAAAGTAAACATCATTAGTGTTAGTCTTTCCATCAAGAGTAATAGATCTTATACCCTTAATCAAACAAGGTGCATTATTACCAACCCTAACAATTCCTCCATCATAATTATCTAATTTAAAAAACTTTCTTTTATCTCCAGTCATATGATGTGAACAACCACTGTCTATAATCCAATTAGATTTCTTTTCAACTTGAGAAACTAATACTTTTTCTTCCCTTTTATCAGATTCAAAACTTTCTTCTTTAATTTCTACAAATCCTATTTCCTCAAAGTTATCATTATCACTGTCACTTAAATGTCTTTCAATTCCTACTCCAAGATGTTCATCATTTGCATAATAACATTCTTTAGATCTCCTAGGTTTAAAGTTGCTTCTATACTTCTTAACTCTTTTAGGACATTTAGATGCAAAATGACCATATTCTTGACAAGTCCAACATTTAAAGATTTTCTTACCATCTGGTTCTCTTTTTACAAGTAATGCAATACCTTCTTCAATCTTCTTATCTTCCTTAGATTTAGATCTGCTACTACTGGCATAATCTCCATTCACACTAGTACTTCTTGTAGGTCTAATGTTAAGAGCACTGAATGATGTTTCCATTCTAGGTAGCTCTCCTGATAATCTCAAGTTCATCTCTGCTGTTTCTAATCTTCCAAGAAGAGTCTCTCTTGAAAAGTTTGATGTACAAGGTATCACTTGTTCAATCATCTGTGTTGTCTATTTGAATACTGGTGTCAAAGTTCTCAAAATTTTCCATATCACTTCATTCTCTATCTTATCACCTCCACAAGACTTTATTCCTATTACAATCTCAGACATCCTACCAATATATCTTCTAATAGATTCATCTTCCATCATTCTGATATCTTCAAATGCACAAATCCAATTATGTAATCTAGCCTTCTTTGCACGTTCATCACCTTCAAAAGTAGAATGTAAAGCTTTCCAAATTGCATGAGATGTTTTCAAACATCTTACCTAACTATATTCATTCTCTGATAGTGCAAACAAAAGTTCTTCTCTTGCAAGTATGTTACACATGAATAGATCTAGTTCATCTTTAGTTCCTACCTCTAGATTGTCTTCCTCGATGATAGTCTTCTCATTCTTTGTAATCAGCCAATAAATTGGTCCTAAACACAATAGATGAGTCTTCATCTTTTCTTTCTAGCTATCAAAATTTACTCCATCAAACTTAGGGCTTTCTTTTCTGAAATTCACCATGGATCTCCTTAAGTTGTTAAAATTTTCTTTCAAGGACCTGCTGCTCTGATACCAATTGTTAGAAAGTAAAGATCCCCAAGATAACTAAGAGGGGGGGTTGAATCAATTATTGATAATTTAACCATTCAACTACTTTAAATAATATAATTAATGTACTAATCAACCATAGAAAGATAACCATACACAATTGCACAATAACACAAGATATGTTGACTAGGGAACCTCTTGAAAAGAGTAAACCCCGGTGGGAATGATGCCCACAAAATGATGCACTAATATGAAAGTTCCTTGTTAGAGGATGGACCCTATTGAGAGTCTTATGAAATACATTCAGTACATATAAATCCCTGTTAGGAGATTTTGAATCCATGTTAAAAGATTCTAACCCGGTTAAGAGTTTATGGAAGACAGAAGGACCCATTGCCCAAACAGCTTCAAGGCAAGATCTCTGAACCCACTGTCCAAAAGATCTTAGAATTATTCAATAGAATAATATAAAATATATTACCTCCTTCACACTATGCCAAAACCATAGTCTTTGCTACACAAGATCACAATTCCAAATCTCTGTACTCACAAATCTTCCTTCATCACTGAATTAGTTCTTTTCTTCACTTCATGCATATATTCACATCTCAACCTTCACAGTACATATTTCAACAAGGAAAACATTCCTTCTTATATACCAAACTCAAATAATTACAAATAAGTCAGTCCTGAATTACAAAATAATAAATTCTACATGCTACACACAAAATTTCACATAAAATTGCTGACTTCCAGATACTGTAACTTTCTCCAAACATATCTTCAAAGTTGGCACTATGAGCCATGTCATCATTAATGAGTCTCCAACATCCTTTTAAAAGCGTAAAATCAGATTCCATCCCAGCTAAGAGATATCCTCCGATTTCTGAAAATTGCTTCACAGAAACACTATCTAAACACTGCTTTCACCAAAATGCTCATAACTCTCATGAATGAATGATTTTCTTTTTGTACTATTAACCATAGGTTAATAACACACCAAAGAATATACCATCAACTATGCAAAAGCCAATCTATAATACAACATGTGTGCAAAACAAAACTGTACCTACTTTCCTGCTGATATCCAGAATATCACTGTGTTGACATCAATGACAATCCAAGTCATGAATGCAACAACAACTGCTATAGAATGACTACCAAAATACTTTGCATTCATTCCTAACAAAAATTTATGATAAAATTTCTATAAAAGCTAGCTAGACTATGAAAAGATCTTACCTCAGTAGCACTCCTTGGAGTAGGCCATTCAAGGATACCCTGTACTTTTTCTGGATTAATTTTTAGAGCTTCTGCTGAAACCACAAATCCCAAATACACTAACTCCTTCTTCACAAAAATGCATTTCTTCAAATTTATCATCAATTTATCTTCTCTCAGCTTCTCCAATCCCATACGAATATGCATCATATGCTCCTCCAATGTCTTACTAAAGATCAAAGTATCATCTAGGTAAACAATGACAAACTTACCTAGAAATTCTTTCAGAACCTCATTCATCAGCCTCATGAAAGTGTTTGGTGCATTGGTTAGCCCAAAAGGAATCACTAACCACTCATACAATCCTTTCATTTTCTTGAAGGTAGTCTTCAATTCATCTCCTTCCCTAATCCAAATCTGATGATATCCACTCTTCAGATCTATCTTTGAGAAATACACAGCTCCACTCAAATAGTCCATAATATCATCCATTCATGGAAATGTAAACCTATACTTGATTGTGATCTTGTTTATTGTCCTAGAGTCTGTACACATCCTCCATTCTCCATTCTTCTTTGGTGCTAATACTGCTGGTACAACACAGGGACTTAGACTCTCATGGATCAATCCTTTCTGCAACAACTCATGTACTTGATTATTCAACTCATCACTTTCTGTAAGTGTCATCCTGTGTGCTACCTTATTTGGAAAACTCACTCCTGAGATCAAGTCCATCTGACGATTGATGTTCTTGATTGGTGGTAATCCATCAAGCACATTATTGGATACAATATCCTAAAACTCATTCAACAAATCTGCAACTTCTATAGGAACATCTTCTACTTCCTCTTACCAACTTTTGGAATTAAAGAAAAACATACATGCTCATGCCTCATACCATCTAGGAATTTTCTTCTATCAACAAAAGATACTCTTGCACTACCACATACCTTTTCTTCTATGTCATTCAATGGCTTTAGCTTATGTCACACTCCATCCTTTGTCAGGAAATAGGTATTCACATGACCATCATGTACAACACATCTGTCAAACTATCATGGTCTACGCAACAACATATGACATACATCCATAGACATGATTGTTACCCAAATTTCCATGTCCATGAAAATTTGGCTATCATCCTTTCCAGGGCCTCTGTTTTATCCTGCCAAGCTTCCCTGAAATTTTCATGGGCTCATGTTTTTCCCTCTTGTCTCTGCAATTTATTTTGGTCCCTGGTCTGCAAGTTTGTATTTGAAAAAGTAGCCGTTGTGCTCCATAAACCCTGCAACCCTAGCCATGTTCTATTTAGTCGTTACCTTTTTTAAGCCACTTAAATCTTTTATAAGGCATGTGCGCTTAAATTTTTCCCTCAGTCACCAAGTCTCCAAGTCAGTCGGTGTCATGTCCCCTTTTTGGCTGACATCGTTTGGCATGCTGGATCAGTCTATCACGGACTCTCGTAGATTGGTGGCGATGTAGAGAGAGTCATTGTTGGAGATTAGTGGCTATATTTGCTCTTGGAGAAGTGATTTAGAGCTTATTTTTATTATTATAAGTTATGCGGGCCCCACATGTTATAATTTTAAGTTGACTTGCACTTTTTATTTCATAAAGTTATTTTATTATAAAGTGCATTATAATAATTGATGTTTCTAGAAGTTCTAGTAACTTCTTTGAAAAGTGAATAAATAGAGGGCTGGGCCTCTCATTTGAGCATGCTTGGATTTGAGATTTCTTCTACTTCTTCCATTGTGGAGCAATTTGTAGCCTTATGGTCTGCAAATACTATTCGATCTTTGAGAATGAATCACTCCCCTAGATTGGCATAACTGAGGTAGTGAAATATCTATTGAAGGGTTGCAAGTTTGGAGTTGGTACTCAGCCATCTCATTGGTACTTCATTGAGAATTTGTTGTAGGGGTTTGTTTGTGATTGAAACAGCATTTTAGGAGGCATTTTTAGTAGGGCCGAAATTATAGGAGGCAATTTTTAGTAGGTCCAAAATTATAGGAGGCCATTTTTAGCAGGTCCGAAAAAGCTGTCTGAAAAAGCAAATCTGAAAAAAGCAGTTTGAAAAAGTAGACCCGAAAAAGTAGTTCGAAAAAGCAGACCTAGAAAATTGATATTGAGGGTTTGTAACTGGTTGAATAAGGGTTTGGAATTCATCACTTAATTGGTGAATTATTTTGGTGAATTGATTTGGCAAAGGATTGAAGACATTTATGCACATTTTCAAACTTTCTATATCAAGGCCTGGAATCAGAGTTTTACTCATATCTCCTTGGATACTTGGAAATGATTTTTGACTTGGTGAGAACAACAATACATCCTTGGTGATCAAATTCATACCATTTTTGGGGCACAAAACCCTTGCTAGATTTTTTTGCAAGTGTCATACATGTACGGCCTGGTACGGCTCTGTACTGTTCAGCACATCACAGCAAATTGGGGACAGATCTGGGTGGCGGTCTGATACCTTGTCTACGACATTGGATACCTTCAGTTTGGACAGTCAACATGGCAGCATTACTAGGTTCCATTATGTTATTTGTTGCCAATTAATGTGCACTGTGTAACAGTCATTGTATGTAGGTAGAATATTGTCACTGTTACATTGTTTTAGTAATTTGATATTGCCTATTAGTTATAATTGTAAGGATAGTACCTTGTAAGGACATTGACTAGTTCATATATTACTGTGTCATAAATTTGAAGTTGTAACAGTCATATAACCAGTCCTCTAAATTCTGACTTGGTCATATGTTGTATTGGGTGGTATGATATCTAGAGTGCATAGCAAGGGTGTTATCACATTGTCATAACACATAGCATTGTATTCTGAATATTATTGTCACAGTCATAAATTTTGGGAATTGAAATCAGAATTAGAGGTGTTCTTGATATATTAGTTTGAGTCCTTACATTGTTTAGAAATTCATTGTTGCTCAATTGTATTCCACTCCTATATTGATTGTAATTGGATGCCAAAATAATAAACACATTGAAACACATCATTACAAGCAAAACATTTCAATGCATGCCAACTGTTTGACTAAATTCCATAAGCACAAAATCAAAGATTTTAGTGATCTTACTAGTGAGGCTCATTACAATGGTATCAGAGCAGTTTCCTGCCATCCTGTTGGGGAAGAACAGAATTGTATGAGTGACCAGCACTCAATTGATTGCAGAATGGAAAGGAAGAGGTACACTTCATGGTCAGTTAACCGTCCTACAATGCCTACCTTCCTGAAAGAAGAACCACAAAGCAGCAAAAAAAGTAATCATTCAGACAGTTGGGTTGAGATCAAGAGAAAAATTGATGAGTTGAATGAGTCCATGATAAAAAGAAATCATTGGATGAATGATATGCTATCCGACCCAGCCAAGGTGGATAAATTGACTAAATTTTTATTTGGCAGATCTTCTCGCAGGAGAGATAACGTGAGATCGGCAGACACAATTACCAAAAACCTTCATGAGGATTTTGAGAAACAAGTTAGCATTCCGACAAATTTTTTAGTTTCTATTTAGCCACAGGAGGAAGTGGTGAAGGACACTATGCAGATTGATAGTAACTTTCAACTTGGTACTCAAGTTGAGACAGTCATATACAGGTTGCCTGAGAGTGATGTCATAGGTACTCAGGATGGTTTGGTCATGATAGGTAGTGATTATAGCATAGTGAGTTCAGATGATGATTATGAGGATGCTATTGTGTACGATGGTGAGATACCTGGTAAAGATGAGCAGACATTGAGCATTCATGACTTTGCTGAGAGAGAGTACCAGGTATAGTTAGATGCTTCATCACATGGGGTTGAGGTTGGTAGCACTTCACATGATTTGTCCAGCCAACTGAAGATGAATGAAGATAGTGTTGTGTCTACATTATCTCATCATGACAGGATGCGGGATATGATAGAGGATCACATCTGGATGATTTAGTTACAGGACAGATGTAAGGGAGTTCAGGCAGAGTCTTCTTGTGTTGACTTACAGGCAATCAAGGAAGGAATGGGAGCGATGAAGATGAGTTATTTACATCTTCTTCCAGATTGTGACCATCTTCTTAGCCTTGACAGAGACCATTTACATGTCTTGAGGAGGAAGGAGGAGGAAGTTGGTAGGCTTTCTTGAGAGTTCGAAGACACTCGAGCCTCTTTGTTGAGTACTCCATTGGCATTACAGGACTCGGAGAGACATACTGATTTGATACAGGGAGACATTACAGGCACACTAGATTGTGTGATTGGCACTAATGGTGATCATGGTACAGTTGATCCTGATGCAGTAGTCAAGGGTACTGTCATATTTGAGGATAGTGCAATTGATCAGAGTGGTGCAACAGAGAGACATGTGGATGGGTATGGCGTGGAGTTGAGTTCAGCTTCATCTTACACACTTGATACTTAGCTTTCTGTGACATGCGGATCACATGTGGTTGCTGATAGTTGTGAGAGTACACTTTTCATTCATATCCAGGATCCAGGGTCAGTATCAGACAGGTATGTGGATGAGCTTTGTCTTGAAGCAAGTTCAGTTTAGGAGTTAGCACATGTGGCAGGGACTCAGTTTTCTTTTACAGTCAGGTCACATGTTGATGATGATATGAGTATGTCTAGCATTCACATTCTAGATTTAGAGATCATAATGAGTACAGTAGATAGGTGCGTGGAGTTAGTTGGTATTAGTCATGTTACTCAGGTGAGGAGTTTTCTTGAGTTACCAGCTGATTCTAGTTTACGGATGTGGATTCAAGATTGTTATATTGGAGCTTGGGATTATGTTGACTGGAGATCCTTATCACCTATTGGTAGTAGTAATTGTTTGAGTGCTATCATGGATTTGATTAGCAGATTACATGGTGTTGTTCTCATTCATACCAGCAGCTTGTCAGATGTTGGTATTAGTCTTTATACATCGATGTTAGGAGTTGTGGACATTTCTAGTCAACCACTCAGGGTGCAGTGGGTTTGTGATGATTCAAGCACATCTGAGGTGTTAGTGATTACAGATGAGTCCCAGGATCGTATTGGCATTGGTGACATCCAGGAGGATGCGGTGGGCAGTTTTGAGGACATAGCTTCCTCGGCAGATTCTTTTGTTACAGCGGAGTTGGGCAGTGATGCTACAGTTTTTGATACTCCATATGATGATGTGAGCTTTGGAGTTGACTTGTAGAGTATGGATGGTAGTACTCCAATGATTAGTGACTTTGAGTCTACTCCTTTGGATAGTGTGGCAGAGGAGGATTGTAGGAGATAGTCTAGCTAGCGCCATCATGTGTCTAGTCAGCTAAGAGTTAGTGAGCGAGACATTGCTATCACTTGCCAGCATTTTGATGTTGCTCATCAGTTGTTAGCAGTTTATGGATGGGGTTCTCCTACTAGTGATGAGCAGGGAGGCAGTTATCTTTTCTTGATAGAGATCCACTCTTTATGGGAGGCTATTCGGATTCTAAGATAGGATTATATGTAGTTGGTAGCTGATAGAGATTATCTTATGGAGTGGGGCAGTACAGCATATGACGCATTGTTTATCAATGAAGATGAGGTGAGTGAGCTTACTCAGCAACTCGAGGTGACTTCTAAGATTCTTGAGAGTACACAGTTGGCTTTCGAGGAGTCACAGTTTCATTTGGCTGAGGTGACCATGGAGTTAGAGTGATTTCAAACTTTACCAAATTCTGTACAGTCACAGGTTGTGGTATCTGGTGATCTGAGGATGTCCATGGTTGAGATTGTTAGAGACAGTGGAGATGAGGATATATCTATCCTTGATACTAGTGGTGGCATATTTTATTCCCTTCCACTAGAGTCAAGCTCGGTTGAATTAGGTGTTGCAGCTGAGCATTGTGGTATGTTTGACTTGGTGGTGGTCTCTACTACTGATGGCACAGAGACTAGTGATGTTGTACCAGGGATCATGCTTGATGTTGATGAGCTGGTAGTTGGTATGGTTCTTGCTAGCGATACTACTCCTTTGGAGGTGTCTTCGGAGGTAGTCATTGGTGCGGGCTTGGTTAGTGATCAGTTGTAGTTAGTTCCATCAGGATTGCAGTCTGAGCCACTGACTGATATTGGCGCATTTTATTGACATTACATTGTGAGGTATGCTCATCAGTTTACTTTTGATCCATATGTTGATGAGTTGATGATATGGAGATGTACTTTGGGTCCTAGTGCTTGTCATCAGTTATGGTATGGTTTGACTCCATGGGTAGATAGTTGTGAGGCATATGACATGGTGTTGGGTTCTGTGAGTGATAGCTGGATGATGCGTGACCACAAGATTGGGGGTGATACTAATGTTGTTGATGAGTCAGCCATTGCTCTTGTTTTCACTCCCTTGGCTATGTCATCTCCTGACTTAGCTAGTGATCAGTCACAGTTGGTTGCATCATGTTTGTAGGATGAGCTGGTTGGTTCTTTTTACTGGCATTATATTTCAGGGTATGTTCATCAACTTGCTTTTGATTCATGTATTGAGGAGTTGATGGCAGGCAGATTTTGCTTGAGTTATGGCTATCTATTGTGTGATGCCTATTTTCCATTAGCAGTGCATGGGAGTTATGGTGATGTAAGCATGGCTGGTGATTTGCAGAGATATGTTGACTACAGTTGGTGTACAGTGTGTGGATTCTCCACACTTGGTGCAGTTTCATTTTGGAGTGCTCACCATTGTTGTAGAGTTGGAGTGTGCTTTCTGCACAACATGGTGAGATGTGTTGATAGCATCTACTTGGATTTTGATATGTTCAGAGTTGGTGTCACGTGGGTTTCGGGTTGTGGCAGTTGTTACCTTGGATTTCAGTTGAGCAGTATTGGTTAGTTTGATTATGGATTCCTCTTTGTTATATTACCAAGATTGTTGCAGGAGCTTGTGTTGGTTGATAGCATTATAGGTCATGACTACATTTGGGATCCGGGTGGATTGATTGGTTTATTGCTCAATCATTGCTTGGGGACAAGAAATTTCAAGAAGGGTGGACTGTCATGTCCCCTTTTTGGCTGACATCATTTAGTGTGCTAGATCATTCTATCACGGGCTCTCATAGATTGGTGGTGATGTAGAGAGAGTCATTGTTGGAGATCAGTGGCTATATTTACTCTTGGTGAAGTTATTTAGAGCTTATTTTTATTATTATAAGTTATGCGGGCCCCACATGTTATAATTTTAAGTTGAGTTGCACTTTTTATTTCATAAAGTTATTTTATTATAAAGTGCATTATAATAATGGATGTTTCTAGAAGTTCTAGTAACTTCTTTGAAAAGTGAATAAATAGAGGGCTGGGCCTCTCATTTGAGCATGCTTCGATTTGGGATTTCTTCTACTTCTTCCATTGTGGAGCAATTTGTAGCCTTATGGTCTGCAAATACTATTTGATCTTTGGGAATGAATCACTCCCCTAGATTGGCATAACTGAGGTAGTGAAATATCTACTGAAGGGTTGCAAGTTTGGAGTTGGTACTCAGCCATCTCATTGATACTTCATTGAGAATTTGTTGTAGGGGTTTGTTTGTGATTGAAACAACATTTTAGGAGGCATTTTTAGTAGGGCCAAAATTATAGGAGGCAATTTTTAGTAGGCCTGAAATTATAGGCTGCCATTTTTAGCAGGTCTGAAAAAGTAGTCTGAAAAAGTAAATCCGAAAAAAGCAGTCTGAAAAAGCAGACCCGAAAAAGCAGTCCAAAAAAGTAGACCTGGAAAATTGATATTGAGGGTTTGTAACTGGTTGAATAAGGGTTTGGAATTCATCACTTAATTGGTGAATCATTTTGGTGAATTGATTTGGCAAAGGATTGAAGACATTTATGCACATTTTCAGACTTTCTATATCAGGGCCTGGAATCAGAGTTTTACTCATATCTCCTTGGATACTTGGAAATGATTTTTATGACTTGGTCAGAACAACAATACATCTCTGGTGATCAGATTCATACCATTTTTGGGGCACAAAACCCTTGCTGGATTTTTCTGCAAGTGTCGTACATGTACGGCCTGGTACAGCTCTATATTGTTCAGCACATCATAGCAAATTGGGGATAGATCTAGGTGGCGGTCTGATACCTTGTCTACAGCATTGGATACCTTCAGTTTGGACAGTCAACATGGCAGCATTACCAGGTTCTATTATGTTATTTGTTGCCAATTAATGTGCACTGTGTAACAGTCATTGTATGTAGGTAGAATATTGTCACTGTTACATTGTTTTAGTAATCTGATATTGCCTATTAGTTATAATTGTAAGGATAGTACCTTGTAAGGACATTGACTAGTTCATATATTACTGTGTTATAAATCTAAAGTTGTAACAGTCATATAACCAGTCCTCTAAATTCTGACTTGGTCATATGTTGTATTGGGTGGTATGATATCTAGAGTGCATAGCAAGGGTGTTATCACATTGTCATAGAACATAGCATTGTATTCTGAATATTATTGTCATAGTCATAAATTCTGGGAATTGAAATCAGAATTAGAGGTGTTCTTGATATATTAGTTTGAGTCCTTACATTGTTTAGAAATTCATTGTTGCTCAATTGTATTCCACTCCTATATTGATTGTAATTGGATGCCAAAACAATAAACACATTGAAACACATCATTACAAGAAAAACATTTCAGTGCATGCCAACTGTTTGACAAAATTCCATAAGCACAAAATCAGAGATTTTAGTGATCCTACTAGTGAGGTTCATTACATAGTTACCCTTTTTGTTCAGGGACCTGGCGACTGTAGTGTTTCTCCTATTCGCTAGTTATTTCCTGGTCACCACTTAATTTCCTATGACGTGATGAATGTTCATTTGTCTTCAGTCACGTAACTACTAGGTCTTTCGATGGTCTAATTTGTGGGGTCCCATTTGAGATGATCAATGGCTGCCATGATTTTGCAAAGGATCTGTCAAAGCCTTGTGAAATCATGACAACCATTGATCTTTCCTTCTCTGTAGTGCTTCAAAGCTTTGGTGGGTTCAGTCCCACATATTCTGATGTGGAAGTTTCTCATTGGCCAGAGGTAATGACTTGTTCTAATCTGTCAGAGTGGGCTTAGCAGACTTCCCAGAATGAGATCTAACGGTTGTCACATGACCGCAAGGAATATTCCTTTCCTTTGCGATCATGCGCCTGCCATTGATTTTATTCCACTGTCACACCTTTGTCAAGTGGGTCCTCATTCACTGACATGCTCATTTCTCATTGGTCCACATGCTAAGTTGGATTATCTTTCAGTGGGGCCAGGTTTCTTAGATGTGTTAGTGGGGTACCAAAGGAAAAGAGATCTATGGTGGTCATGTTTTTGCAAGGAACATTCCTTGCCTTTTCGAACATGCGACCACCGTTGGATCAGAATCTAAGTTGCAGTAGGACTGTGTCAGAGCCCGTTGAGGTGTATGCTTATAGAGTAGTCAAGAATAAATAAGAGAATGACAGTGATGGAATATGGATGAAGTGACTGAGAGGGGGGGGGTGAATCAGTCAACCATAAAACACTTCACAATTATTTCTTTCCAGATCCCTTAGGATATCTTAAAGAATATTATCTGTTAAACACTCGGTAAATAGATTGCAGTAACTTTGAAGATGTAGAAAGTATTAGCAAAATTATCTTTAGATATTCATCAGCACTTGTATATGATTAAGATAGCGATTTAAGAACATAAGAGACATAAGATTTAACATGGAAACCCAATATGGGAAAAACCACCAATGTATCTAGATACTGATTTTCACTTTTCTGAAGTGATGCCCGGTTAGAAGCCAACCCAGTAAAAGGTTACAAAACACACTGTTAGGTGTGATCTTGTTAGAGGATTTAATCACCCTGTTAAGAGTGGCCTGGTAAGAGGTCTTGAGAACAATTCAATGGAATTGTCACCTTGTTAGAGGATTTACAATATGGTTGTTAAACCAACTCGGTTAAGAGATTTACAATTCACTGTTACAATGATAAGAAGGTAACAATGAAAATGACCTATATAATAATGCAACTACCTTGTTGATTACAGATCTTTGTTCTACATAAGTCTGATCCTTCCTGATTGAATATATCTCTGCTGCACCTCAAGGATATTTGATCATCCTTCACAATTTCGCACACATCTTTTCTGCTTTCCTTCTATATATCTTCTGCTATGTGTCTTTTTATTTTCACATTTGACATTTTATTTATATGATTTTAGATTTTTCAAATCGACATTACTTAGTATAACAGTCGGCTGAATTAAGTAAACTTTATTTGCAAAAATCCTTCAAGGGCCGACAGTGCTCGGTGACCATAACTTTCTACAATCTTTCGGAGACCGAGGGAACTTGGTAAACACTGACAATCCTTTACCTTCGATAACCGACTGAACTCGGTAAATGCTAACTTTTCTTTGACAACCGACTGAACTCGGTAAATGCTAACTTTTCTTCGATAACCGACTAAACTCGGTAAATGCTAACTTTTCTTCGACAACCGACTGAACTCGGTAAATGCTAACTTTTCTTCGATAACTGACTGAACTCAGTAAATGCTAACTTTTCTTCGATAACCGAGTGGAGTTGGTAAGCACTAATTTTACTGCCTGACAAACTGCCTGAGCTCGGTAGGTACTGAATGCTGCGGACTATGACATAGTGTGACATCAAAGACAATACATAATTTGGGTAGCAATTTCCTTCAGACAATTGTTTCCAACAATCTCCCTCTTGGGCATTGATGGCAACACAATATGTCATAGCATAAGAAATTTGAAAGAACTAGCTCAGTTCAGATTCAAATCTCCCTCTGTCAGCAAACTTCCTTTTTCTTGAAAAATTCTTCCTTCTGACTATTGAAAATTTCTTGAAGTAATAGCAAAGACATAGTAAACACTCCCTCTTTGACAACACATGCCAAAGATAATTCACATATTACCAGTGTAAACTAATGTACCTCAAGTACTGATTCATATGCAATGATTCCTTGAATATGCTGCATCAACTAGTTGATTTTCAATCATGTTCTGGTTGATGCATCACTAAAACTATATTTAGTGAGCCTCAGATAGGGGAATGACCCCTAACTTACCTCTTGGATACACAAATGCATCCTTAGGTAATGGTTTGGTGAAAATGTCTGCAATCTGCTCTTTTGTATGAATATATTCTAATCTGATTTCCTTGTCCTGCACCAATTCTCTGACAAAGTGATATTTAATTGCAATGTGCTTGGTCTTGGAATGCATCACTGGATTCTTTGAAATGTTTATTGCACTATTATTGTCACAAAATATAACAACTGGTTCTTTGATTTCAACCTTCATACCTTGTAATAACTATTTAAACCAAACAATATTTGAACAATTTACTGCAGCAGCAACATATTCTGCTTCAGTTGTGGATTGAGATGTGCAATTTTGTTTTTTACTGGTCCAGGATACCAGTCTTTTTCCAAGAAAAAATGCTCCACCACTTGTACTTTTTCTGTCATCAATGTTCCCTGCCCAATCACCATCAGTAAACACTTTTAAGTCTAGATTGCCTCCAAATTTATACCACAAACCATATTCTTCAGTTCCTCTTAAGTATCTTAAGATTCTTTTGATTGCCATCATATGATTTTCCTTAGGTTTTGCTGAGAATCTAGCTACTATACTGACTGCTAAGGCAATATCAGGTCTTGTGTGTACTACATACTGCAATTTTCCAATCATAGATCGGTATAAGGTATGATCTACATCTTTTGAATCATCATTTTTGGTAAGTTTTAGTCTAGTACACATGGGTGTACCAACTGGTTTTGAATCTTCCATACCAAACTTCTTAAGTATTTCCTTGATGTATTTAGATTGAGTAATGTATATACCATTCTTGCTTTGCTGAATTTGAAGACCAACAAAGAATTTTATTAAACCAAACATAGACATTTCAAATTCTTTGTTCATTTGCTCTGAAAATTCTTTGCACTAATCCTCATTCCCTGTAAATATAGTATCATCTACAAATATTTTTACCAATACAATTTTGTCATCCGGTCCTTCTTTAATATACAGATTGTTGTTATCATTAGCTCTTTTGAAATTAATCTGAATCAAATAGTTATGGAGTCTTTCATACCATGCTCTAGGAGCTTGTTTCAAACCATACAATGCTTTGTGTAACCTGCAGACCATGTCCTTTTTATCTGGATCAACAAAACCTTCAGGTTGTTCAATGTAGACTTCTTCATCAAGAATTCCATTAAGAAATGCAGATTTTATATCCATCTGATATACCTTAAATCCTTTATGTGCTGCATAGGCAAGTAGAGTTCTTACACCTTCTAATCTTGCAACAGGAGCAAAAGTTTCTCCATAATCTATACATTCTTCTTGAGAATAACCTTTACATACCAATCTAGCTTTGTTTCTAGATACTTGACCATCTTCATTCAGCTTATTCCTGAATACCCATTTTGTTCCAATTACATTCTTATCCTTAGGTCTAGGTACAAGAGTCCATATTTTGTTCTTTTGTATTTGTTCTAATTCTTCATTCATTGCTTCAATCCAACTTTCATTTTCCAATGCATCTTTGATATTTTTAGGTTCAAAATCAATAAGTAGACATGTACCTTTTAGCTTGCTTCTTGTCATAGTACCATCTGATTTGTTTCCAATGATTTGATCTAGTGTATGATGTCTTCTGACATATTTGGCTAGTATAGGTTCTTTTCTTTTTGAATGATTCATGTTGTTGTCTTCTAGGATCTCTTCTTCAGGTTGCTCAGGCTCGGTAGATATTTTCTCAGTAACTTCAGGCTAAGACTCAGTTTGAATTTCTTCCTGTGACTCGGTTTGAACTTCTTCCTGTGACTCGGTAACTGTGCTCAGCTTGGTAGATATAGTTTCCTCATTGATAGTTGTGTCTGCCAATGTTTCAAGTTCAATGTAAACAAATCTTCTGTAGTTCTCAGGTTCCCTTTTGCTTTCTTCTTCAGTCTTTTCTGCAAACTCATCAAATTTTACATGTATACTTTCTATGACTTTGTGAGTAGTTAAGTTCAGACATTTGTATGCCTTGCTTCTGCTAGAATATCCTAAGAATATTCCTTCATCACTTCTCACATCAAATTTATTTCTTCTGGATTCTTTTAGGATATAACATTTGCTACCAAATACTTTCATGTAACTTACATTGGGTTTATAGCCATACCATAATTCATAAGGAGTTTTGAATGTGTCTTTCTTCAATTGTACTCGGTTCAAGGTATGAACTGCAGTGCTGATAGCTTCCTTCCAGTACTTTATAGCGATGTTCTTTTCTATCATTAGAGTCCTTGCACAATCCATAATAGATCTGTTTCTTCTTTCTGCTATTCCATTCTGTTCAGGAGTTCTAGGAGCTGATACTTGCCTTTTGATTCCTCATTCAATGCAAAATTTGTTAAAATCATGGGAGATGAATTCACCACCTCTGTCTGATCTTAAGCATTTCAATCTTTTCCCTATTTCCTTTTCCACTCTTGCCAAGTACCATTTGAATTTTTTAAATGCTTCTGACTTTTCTCTTAAATACATAACAGTCATCATTCTAGAATAATCATCAACAAAAAGAATAAAGAATTTATCTCCAGTATAGCTTTGTATTCCAATAGGTCCACATAAATCAGTATGCACAATTTCCAAAATCTCTTTAGACTGATAGTTCTTACTCTTAAAACTAGTTTTACTCATTTTGCCAATCTGACAATTCTTACATAGACTAGTATCAGGTTTCTTCAAAGTAGGAATGCGTCTAACCTTTTTGAATTTGCTTATTTTTATCATGTTATCAAAATTCACATGACATAACCTTTTGTGCCATAGCCAACTTTCTTCAATTTGAGCAATAAAACATGAATATTCACTGAGATCAAGATAAAATAAGTTAACTTTTGTTTGTTTGCCTGATCCAATGAGTTTTCCTTTTTCATCCAGCAGTCTTGCTTGACCATTCATGAATTCAACCTTGAAACCAGTGTTGATTAGTTGTGCTACACTTAGAAGATTATGTTTTAGTCCTTCAACCCAATAAGCATTATCACATATGAGTTCTTTGGTTAATGAGATTCTTCCTTTTCCTTTTATATAACAAGGTTCATTGTTTCCAAATCTTACATTGCCACTATCACAGTCTTCTAGCTATTCAAATTTTGTCTTGTCACTAGTCATGTGGTGTGAACATCCACTATCTATTATCCATATATCATCTTTGTTTATATGAGAAATAAGTGCCATCTTATCTTCATCATCATCAGATTCATCTTTTATAGCAATAAAGACAATTTCTTCTTCACTATCATCAGAATCTTTAGCCATAAAACATGTTTTCTTACCTTTATCCTTGAATGATTTGAAATTATTTTTGCCATAGTACTTGTGACTTCTCTTCTCTTCCTTGACTTTCTTGTTTGGGCACCTAGTTGCAATATGTCCAATTTCTTCACATGAAAAATAGATTAAAGGAGTTTTACCTTTATATTTACCTTTCCCTTTAGAGTACTTCTTTGCAAGTAATGCTTCTACAATTTCAAGATCAGTATCAGAACTTTCTTCTGATACATCTTCACTTTCTCACTGAACTTCTTTTATTTTCTTGTTCTTCTTTAGTGAAACCTTGGCCTCAAATGATGACTCAATATTTTTGGAACTTGGAACATAGTTGTCATAGTTGTCTAATTCAAAGGCTGTCAATCTTCCAACTAAAGCATCCAAAGTTATATTGTGGTTTGTTTCACATCTTCTTTCTTGAATAGCTGATACTCTTATTGCATAGATAGGGAGTAATGTTCTGAGTACCTTACTTATAACAGTTTCATCAGAGATTGTTCCTCCAGAAGCTCTAATTGCACTGACACTTGCTTTGATTCTTTCAACATATTTTGCAATGTTTTCATCTTCTTTCATATTCATTTTGTCAAACTGTCCTCTTAGGCTTTCTGCTTTGGCTCTTTTCACATTTGCATCACCACCATATATTTTCTTTAGTGCCATCCACATTTCATATGTAGTAGTGCATTCTTTAATATCATCAAATTCTTCATAGCTGAGAGCAGATGCAATTTCTATCATCATGGTGTTATGAGTCTTTTTCTCTGCAATGTCTTCAACAGTTAATGCGCGAGTAGGAACTATGTATTCTTCATCAATGTATTTGCATTCTGAGTCACCAATGGAAGCCAGATGAAGTCGCATGAGACCTTGCCATGCTGAAGAGTTATCTTTTTTGAGCTTCAGAATTTCCCTCTTGTAAGACATCCTGATCTTTAGCTTAGGTCCTTGAAACCCTTCCTGCAAGCACCACAGGCTCTGATACCAATTGATGGAATATGGATGAAGTGACTGAGAGGGGGGCGGGTGAATTAGTTAACCATAAAACACTTCACAATTATTTCTTTCCAGATCCCTTAGGATATCTTAAAGAATATTATCTGTTAAACACTCGGTAAATAGATTGCAGTAACTTTGAAGATGTAGAAAGTATTAGCAAAATTATCTTTAGATATTCATCAGCACTTGTTTATGATTAAGATAGCAATTTAAGAACATAAGAGACACAAGATTTAACGTGGAAACCCAATATGAGAAAAACCACCAATGTATCTAGATACTGATTTTCACTTTTCTGAAGTGATGCCCGGTTAGAAGACAACCCGGTAAAAGGTTACAAAACACTGTTAGGTGTGACCTTGTTAGAGGATTTAATCACCCTATTAGGAGTGGCCTGGTAAGAGGTCTTGAGAACAATTCAATGGAATTGTCACCTTGTTAGAGGATTTACAATATGGCTGTTAAACCAACTCGGTTAAGAGATTTACAATTCACTATTACAATGATAAGAAGGTAACAATAAAAATGACTTGTATAATAATGCAACTGCCTTGCTGATTACAGATCTCTATTCTGCATAAGTCTGATCCTTCCTAATTGAATATATCTCTGTTACACCTCAAGGATATCTGATCATCCTTCATAATTTTGTACACACATTTTCTGCTTTCCTTCTATATATCTTCTGCTATGTGTCTTTTTATTTTCACATTTGACCTTTTATTTATATAATTTTAGATTTGTCAAATCGACATTACTTAGTATAACAGTTGGCTGAATTAAGCAAACTTTATTTGCAAAAATCCTTCAAGGGCCGACAGTGCTCGGTGACCATAACTTTCTACAATCTTTCAGAGACCGAGGGAACTTGGTAAACACTGACAATCCTTTACCTTCAATAACTGACTGAACTCGGTAAATGCTAACTTTTCTTCGACAATAGATTGAACTCGATAAATGCTAACTTTTCTTCGATAACCGACTGAACTCGATATATGCTAACTTTTCTTTGACAACCGACTGAACTCGGTAAATGCTAACTTTTCTTCGATAACTGACTGAACTCGATAAATGCTAACTTTTCTTCGATAACCGAGTGGACTCGGTAAGCACTAATTTTACTGCCTGACAGACTGACTGAGCTCGGCAGGTATTGAATGCTGCGGACTATGACATAGTGTGACATCAAAGACAATACATAATTTGAGTAGCAATTTCCTTCAGATAATTGTTTCCAATAGACAGGTGGCAAGGTGGACCCAATTTTGTGGCTTCAATCGTGTAATCACCAAGAAGAGCCGAGGTTAGTTAAAAAGTTAAGCGATTCAGTGACAAAGGGAAAATTGAAACTTGGGGTCAATACCGAGTTATTTTTGCAGTCAAGTGCCGAGCTCGGGTAAAGAGGAAGGATTTGATGGTCATGTTTTGAAGTAAGATTAATATTTGAATACTGACTGTCGATGGGAAATTTATGCGCCACCTGTGACCATTATATCAACTTTTAAATTCAAATATCTCACAGTATCAGATTTTTGTAGTTATCGCGAGCCCGAGTTGCAGGAAGGTAGATGGATCATGGTGGCTGGATTTTTGCAGGAATAAACATGAAGTGAACATGCAGGGGAGATATATTTGATCAGTTGGATATTTTTAGAGAAATATTTATGATTAGACATGATTGGTTTTAGGGTTGATTATTCTATTGCAGATTTATGTAGCCCTAATTGAGATATTTTTGATTCCTACCTACGTGCAGAGTTGTATATATTAATTTTTTGGATCTTTTGAGCTCAGAATTCACATTTTTGTAAAAAGAAAGACTCTTTTCTTGGAAAACTATCTGTAGCATTTCTTCCTGCTCTCTGGTTTTCCACATCTTGTAAGTTTTCATTGATAAATTCAAATATTACAAAGCATTCTATGGCACTCTTGTTGTCCTCATGCCCTTCTTGTCTAAGTTTGTCTCTTATTGGATTGAAGTTTATGAATGTTGTCAATAGAAATTAGGGTTTCTAGTCCCTCTCACCTTTTGTGATTCTGTATGTTACTATGTCTGATCTAATTTAGGTGTTTTGTGGGTATACTACAGCCCCTAGCAGCCTTGTCTCATTCCTACACCTAGTTGCAGAAAAGGATGTTTGTTTGCAGGTCATAGGTTGAGTTTTTATGTTCAAGCCTTTCTATGAAATACTTATGCAAACCTATCCAATGAGTGGTGACCTATTAGACTTGATTCCTCCATTGGTCTCATTCCTCTATACTGAGATCCAAACCCTAGTTTTGGTACATCACCTAGTAGGATAGATTTTCTTTCAGTCATTTCCCCTTCCATGCACTCTTTCTATCCCTTTCCCTCAAAGTTTTACATTTCATGTTAAGAGAAAATTAGGGTGATTATCCAAGAGGAACCATCCTAGAATTTGGAGGTCTCATCTCGGTTAGCAAAAGGTCCCACAACCTTGAGATGATTCCCATGTTATACTAGATTATGTTTGAGATCATAGGTGCAAATTTAGTGTATAACAATTTATGGCACCCTTGGTGGGACCACACTGAAGATCTGAGTAAATTTCAAAGGTGTTCCTATTGGTTCATCTGCAAAAGGATCAGAGAATTTCAGTACACAAGGCCTATCAGTATAGACTCAAGCTCAAAGATTCCCCACCTTGGTGCTAGTGTATAACAATTTCTACCACGCTCGGTGGGACCACAGTGAAGATCTGAGTAAAGCTCAAAGGTGTTCCTATTGGTTCATCTACAAAAGGATCAAAGAATTTCAGTACACAAGGCCTATCAGTATAGACTCAAGTTCAAAGATTCCCCACCTTGGTGCCAGTGTATAAAATTTTTTGGCACACTCGGTGGGACAAGAAAGAAGTTCATTTGTTGAAGATTGTGTCATCTCTGATATACAGATGGCATAATATAGACCTTTAGAGGTTTTTCTATCAAGTATATATGGTGACTCCATTGGTTTCAAAGATTCAGGCCAACCTTGTTTAAGATTTATGAGAAAGATCGAGACTAGAAGCTCAAAGACTATTGAATTTTCAAAGTTGCCCTTGAAAAGAAGCTACAAAGGCAAGACAACTCAGAGAGAATCTCGTGCAAGAAGAGTCCAATCTACACCTCTTGATACTTCAGAGAGGAGACCTCTCCTCTTTCATTTCAAAAGAAGAGGTAGATCTCTAACCAGAGATCTAGAAGAAGAAGAAGATCCAAATCTAGCAAATATAGCTTATATAGTTGTTAATCTTCAGGTTACACCTCCT
The DNA here is from genome assembly GCA_027943335.1 of Chamaecyparis obtusa. Lineage (NCBI taxonomy): Eukaryota > Viridiplantae > Streptophyta > Pinopsida > Cupressales > Cupressaceae > Chamaecyparis > Chamaecyparis obtusa. The sequence continues at coordinate 2,841,358 of BSBK01000192.1, read as the reverse complement.
ACAATGGCTAAAAATTTCATCTTTGCACCTTTCAATCAGGGGAGCCCATTAAATTTTGCAGTGCATCATGATGTGCACTTGGTGGCATTAAAGAGTATACCTAATTTCACAAGGGAGGGATAGACAATAGCCTTTGAACACATAATAGATGTGACCACCATTTGCAGCATACACAACATCACTCAAGAGGATGTGGCCACCAAATTATTAGCAGCATCTCTGAAAGGTAAGGCTCTAGAGTGATTTAGAACTTTAACTGTTGGTTCTATTACTTCATGGGATGAATTAGGGGATGCATTAAGAAAGCATTTTGAGGATAAATAAGATAATTTGTCTCTAGTTGAGCAATTAACAACTATAAAGAGAGACCCTCAAGAGAAAATGATAGATTATAATAGTAGATTCCTTAAAACATGGAATAGAATCCTAGTCTCTGTAAGACCATAAGCTGACCATGCCTTCCTATACTACTTGCAAAGTCTAAATAACCAAATTTCTGTCATGATCCAGTCTATGGGTGGTACCACTTTACCCCAAGCCTTTGACACTGTTGTTAGGGCTGAAAATTGTTTGATCCAAGCAGGCATGATACACAAAAGACCTCCCATACCTATCTTCCCTAGTCTTCAGCCCATTACACCTACACAGGTACCCCCATTTACCCCTATTCCCACAATTTCAGCACCTCAAGCTAGTACCAATGGTCAAGAACATGCCGCAACAAATTTCTCCCAAGAGTTGCAAGAGGTGAAGAGTAGTCAGCAAACTAGTATACAAGAAATGAAAAATTTGCTACAGACTCTAACCAAAGAGGTCACAAACTTGAAGAAACAAAACCAAGGCATCAGGCCACCCTTCCAATCATATGGGCAAGGTCCTAATCAGCAATACCAAAATCAAGGATAGCCTTATCAACAAAATAGGCCACCATACCAAGGAGGCTATCAAGGGAAAAGACAAAGTTTTAATTAAAGACCATTCCAACCATATAACCCTGCACCTCTTAATTCTATAAATCCAGTCAAGGATATGGTTCCTAGTCAAAACAATATGGCCATGGATAATGAATGGTGTTTCCCTTGCAATCAGCCCCTCAATCAGGCTACATGTTCTAATGGATGGATGAACCAAACACTAATGGTTCAAAATGCTTCACAAGCTCAAGAAAAACCTCCTTCTAGTGGGACAACTCCTCAACAAGAAACACAAGAGAAAGAGACTATTTTTTTCAATTGGGAGCAACCAGATTTCAATGGAGTCAATAATGAAGCTACTTTTGTTGCCTACACAAGAGAAAAGAGAAGAGGCCAAGACATGGAGAGAGAAGATTCTAATGCTAAAGCTAATACATCTATAGAGCCACTGTAGCAAACTACCCCTATCACATCCAAGGAGGTCCCTGTCGGCACAAGCAAAGAGGGCCAAGTTCCAAAAGAGGCAGAACCCATCATAGTAAAAGCACAACAAAGAGTACACACTGTGGCACCTTATAATATTGTAGACAACATGAAGAAGGTGAATGTCACCATGTCTATGTGGGACTCTTTGTCTATTCTAGGACAACCTGAAATTTTGGGGAAGGCCATAAGGGAGGCAACAAATCCTCAACCTACAAAAGAAACTACAAAAATAGTGTTTGTCAACACTGATCAAGAAAAGGAGACTCTAGCTAGCAACTCCAAGGCCAATACCATTCAAGGTAGGAATTTAAAGCCACCTCCCTTTTACATATCTTTAATTATTGGGAAATCTTTAGTGCATAATTGTATGGTAGATAGTGGAGCTACTAGCACTGTAATGCCCAAGAAAGTGGCTGATCAATTAGGACTTAAATATGAACCCTTCCAAAAAAAGGTTACACAACTTGATGGATCCACAGTCAGTACTATAGGTGTGGCCAAGGACACCAGTCTGATTCTCCATGCTAGTCCTAATTTTTCCATTCTCCTTGACATATATATCATAGATCTTCTTGGATTGTTTGCCATATGTCTCTCAAGGGAGTTCACAGCCAAGATAGGAGGTTATCTTTCTTTCGACTAGTCTCACATGATCTTTCATACAAGGTATGGTACCAAAGTCACCATTAAATCAAAAGCCTTAGCAATACATCATATAGAGCCATATGTGCCTAATTCCATCAATACTAATTGTCTTATATTTGATGACAATGATTTCCCAACCATTAGTGAAGCAAACACCAAAATAGAAAACATCCCTGATATTATCCTAGATGAAAGAACCTCAGAGATCCAAGAGAGTCTTGTTTGGGATTTTGGTTTGGGGAGTTATCTAATTCAAGAAAGTGGAGCCATAGAACCAAGCCTTCTTAAAGAATACACTGATTCAGATGATTGAGATAGCCAAGTCTAGGAGCTATTTTTTGATGGAGCTAGAAGTAGACATGGTTCTAGTGGAGGTGCTATGCTAGTGTCCCTAAAAGGAGAAAGGTATTATACTGCCTTTAGATTCAGTTTTTCCTGCACCAGCAACATTGCAGAGTATGAAAGTTTGGTTAATGGACTAGAATGGGCTAGAAAAAGAGGGCTTAAAATGTTAAAAGTATATGGTGACAGTGAAATTGTTGTTAGCCAAGTAAGAGGGATGAGTGCAACCAAAAATGATGTCATGAAAGCATACAAACATAGATTTTGGGATGCAATTGAAGATTTCCATGCTTTCAATATCGTTGTTATCCCTAGAAAATTAAATCAAAATACTGATAGGTTAGCTGCTATTAGATCTCAGTTTGACATCCCTAATAGCATTTCAAAAGAGGCAGATCAACAACACATCAAGATTATTGTCAGACCTTCAATTCCAGATAATAATATTAGTTGGCAAGTGTTTGACAATGATGAACAAATTCTGTAGTTCTTGTTTGAAGAAGATGTCTTTTCAAGGCACAATCAAAAGATATTATCACAGAACTATGGTGATCAAGTGATACAACTTAGATCTAATAAGATGCCTAAGGGTCTTGTCACCTTAGAGACTATCTTCAACAAGGATGATGAAGTCAAGAAAAATAAAGCTAGCCTAGCAGTCCAATAGGAACATTGTGTTGAATTAGAGTTGGAACTAGGTAAGAGCCTACAATTTGGAAAAGTAAACACTAATTCAGAAAAGCAAGCTTACATAGAATTATTCAGAAAATTCAGTGATGTTTTTGCATGGGGGTATGGAGACCTCAAGGGTTTTGATCCTACCCTTGCTCAACACACTATTGAATTGGAGCCTAATGCTAAACCAGTAAGGCAAAAGCAAAGGCCTGTTAATCCCAAGCTTGAACCACTTATGCATAAGGAAGTACTCAAACTAATAGAAAGTGGCATCATCTACCCCATCAAACATACTAGTTGGGTTTCCAACCTTGTTCCTATCAGGAAGAAGAATGGGGAGCTGAGGTTATGTGTTGACTTCAGAGATTTGAATAGAGCCTCATTAAAAGACCGCCATCCACTACCCTCTATGGAAGAAATTCTACAATGTGTCTCTGGATCCGAGAGATTCTCATTGTTGGATGGCTATTTAGGATACAATCAAATCTCAGTGAAAGAAGATGATCAATATAAGACTACATTTACAACTAAGTGGGGAACCATGGCATATTAGAAGATGCCCTTTGGTTTGTCAAATGTAGGTGCTACATTTCAAAAGGCAATGGATATGTCCTTTAAGGGCCTCATGTACAAGTTTGTACTGGTCTACCTAGCTGACATAACTATCTACTCAAAGAATGCATTAGACCACATCAGACATTTGAGGCAGATTTTTGAAAGTTGCAGAGAATTTGATATCCCTTAATCCCAAGAAATGTGTGTTTGTAGTTCATGAAGGAAAACTATTGGGATATGTAGTATCCAAAGAAGGAATTACAGTGGATCCTAAGAGAATTGAAGCCATCTTAGAACTACCATTACCACATCACAAGAAAAGTCTCCAATCTTTCATAGGAAAGATTAACTTTGTTAGGAGATTCTTGCCTAACATTGCAGAGTTACTCAAGCCTTTGACAGCCATGTTGAAGAAAGGTTCAGCCTTTAGTTGGACCAAAGAAGGAAAAGTTAACTTCTAGGCTATTAAAGAAGCCTTAATAGAGGCTCCTGCTCTTCTAAACCCAAATTTCAGTAAGGATTTTATCCTTTATGCTTATGGGGGTCATGATGCTATATCTGCAATGTTGACTCAAGAAAATGCTGAAGGATTGGAGCAGCCTATTACTTTCTTTAGCAAAGGTTTAGAAGAGTATGAACAAAGATACTCTTTTGAAGAAAAGCATGTTCTTGCTGTGGTAAAGAGCCTCAAAAAATTTAGGCATTTGTTGACTCATAGCAAAGTGCATTTGATGGTTACTCATCTAAGTGTCAAGGAATTCTTGCTTTCTAAGGACCTAAATGAAAAAAGAGCTGGTTGGATCACTAAGGTGATGGAATATGACATAGATATTTAGACTACCAAGCTGGTTAGAGGAAGAGGTGTTTGTGAGCATCTGGCAGAAGATGGAAGTTCAAAGAAATTGGAATATATAGATGCATCTCTAGTGGTGCATTCTATAGGAGAGCAAGCCAAGGCAGCTAGCTGGTTGCCTAATATGATCAATTATTTGAAGATAGGACAATGTCCTGCAGACCTAGATTTAGCAAAAGGAGGTATTATAGGCTACAATCTGTTCCTTTTGTGCTGATAGATGAAATTCTTTTCAAAAAGGATCACAATGGTGTCCTTCTAAGATGCATAGATTTAGAAAGGGTTGCAGATGTCTTATTTGAGTTTCATGATGGAGCTTCTGGTGGCCATTTCTCTCCTAGGACTACAGCTTTTAAGATCATGAGGGTTGGATACTATTGGCCATCTATCTTCAAAGATAGTCATGATTATGTTAGAAGATGCATCAAATGTGCTATTTTTGCAGGGAAAGAAAGATTTGCAGCTCTACCCCTACAGCCAATAAAAATAGAGTAGTCCTTCATGAAGTGGGGTATAGATTTCATTGGCATGATTAACCCTCCATCTAGTGTAGGACACAAGTGGATAATCACTGCAACTAATTATTTCACTAGGTGGATAGAAGCAGTTGGTTTAAAAGAAGCTAATGAGAGTGTTGTTTAAAGTTTTTATGATGACATCATTCATAGATTTGACATTCCAGATTCTATAGTTTTTGACAATGCATTAGCATTTACAGGCCTCAAAGTCTCAGAGTGGGCAGTAAAGAGGGGCATTTTTCTGAATACAAGTTCCAATTACTATCCTCAGGGGAATGGTTTGGTAGAATCAACAAATAAGAATCTGATTAGAATAATAAAAAAAACCCTGCAAGATAGTCAGAGGGACTGGCATACTAAATTGAGGTCTGCCTTGTGGGTAGATAGAACTACTCCAAAGAAAATCATTGGTAATTCCCCATACATGTTGGTGTATGGTAGAGAGGCCAAGTTATCTATTTCAACTAAATTACTAGCCTTGGACTTGGCCACTCAGTATGTCTTGTTTGAGGAAAGTGATCCTATGCGAATTAGATATGCCCAGTTGATGGAGCTAGAAGAGATCAAAGATAAATTAATGCAGGATATGGCATTCCATTAGAGTCAATCAAAGAGAAGCTTTGATAAAAGAGCTAGGGTCAGAGACTTCAAGGTTGGAGATGTGGTTCTCAAATGGGATGAGTTCGGGTCAAAACTTGGCAAGCACACAAAGTTTGATTCCTTTTGGGGTGGGCCATTTGTTATAATAGAGTGTAGAGGATCTAACACTTTTTAGCTTTCAACCCTTGAAGGAGTTGCCCTGCCAATCTCAGTGAATGGTTTCCACTTGAAGCCTTGCTTTGAGGTTAATCCCTCTCTATAGGTCCTTCTTGTAAATCCTTGTAAATATTTTTTCCTACTTTCTTCCAGCTTTCTAGTTTAGTTTTTCCCTTTTTTTTTCCAAGAAGTGCTCATGCATAGGTTTGTCTTCCTGGTTTAGCTTTTCTCCCTCTCCCTATCAGAAAGTTTTTGTGTTCAAGAGAAATTACCCCATGCCCAATGGATTGAGTCAAGGCAACTAGTCTAAATGTCTAGCAAGCTGAAATCCAGTAGAAATCACCAAAATGTTACCCAAATTTCCATGTCCATACAAATTTGGCTATCATCCTTTCTAGGGCCTCTATTTTATCCTACCAAGCTTCCCTCAAATTTTCATGGGCTCATTTTTTGCCATCTTGTCTCTGCAATTTATTTTGGTCCCTGGTCTACAAGTTTGTATTTGAAAAAGTAGCTGTTGTGCTCCATAAAACTTGCAACCCTAGCCATGTTCTATTTGGTAATTACCTTTTCTAGGCCACTTAAATATTTTATAAGGCATGTGTGCTTAAAGTTTTCCCTCAGTCGCCAACTCTCCAAGTCAGTTGGCAGTTACCCTTTTTATTCAGTGACCTAGCAACTGTAGTGTTTCTCCTGTTCGCTAGTTATTCCCCGGTCACCACTTAATTTCCTATGACCTAGTGAATGTTCATTTCTCTTCAGTCATGTAATCGCTAGGTCTTCTAGTGGTCTAATTTGTGGGGTCCCATTTGAGATGATCAATGGCTACTACAATTTTGCAAAGGATCTGTCATAGCCTTGTGAAATCATGACAACCGTTGATCTGTCCTTCTCTGCAGTGCTTCAAAGATTTGGTGGGTTCAGTCCCACGTATTCTGATGTGGAAGTTTCTCATTGGCCAGAGGTAATGACTTGTTCCAATCTATCAGAGTGGGCCCAGTAGACTTCCCAGAATGAGATCTAATGGTTGTCTCATGATCACAAGGAATATTCCTTGCCTTTGCAATCATGCACCTGCCATTGATTTTATTCCATTGTCACACCTTTGTCAGGTGGGTCCTCATTCGTTGACATGCTCGTTTCTCATTGTTCCATGTGCGTAGTTAGATTATCTTTCAGTGGGGCCAGGTTTCTTAGACATGTTAGTGGGGTACCAAAGGAAAAGAGATCTACGGTGGTCGCATGTTTGCAAGGAACATTCCTTGCCTTTGCAATCCTATGACCACCGTTGGATCGAAATCTAAGTTGCAGTAGGACTGTGTCAGACCCCACCAAGGTGTATGCTTACAGAGCAGTCAAGAATGAATAAGAGAATGACAGGTGGCAAGGTGGACCCAATTTTGTGGCTTTAGTCATGTAATCACTAGGAAGAGCTGGGGTTGGTTAAAAAGTTAAGCGATTTAGTGACAAAGGGAAAATTGAAACCTAGGGTGAATACCAAGTTAGTTTTGCAGTCAAGTACCGAGCCCAGGTAAAGAGGAAGGATCTGACGGTCATGTTTTGAAGTAAGATCAATTTTTGAATACTGCTCGTCGATGGGAAATTTATGCACCACCTGTGACCATTATATCAAATTTTCAATTCAAATATCTCACAGTATCAGATTTTTGCAGTTATGGCGAGCCCGAGTTGCAGGAAGGTAGATGGATCATGGCAGCTGGATTTTTGCAGGAATAAACATGAAGTGAACACGCAGGGGAGATATATTTGATCGGTTGGATATTTTCAAAGAAAGATTTATGATCAGACATGATTGGTTTTAGGGTTGATTATTCTATTGTAGATTTATGTAGCCCTAATTGAGATATTTTCAATTCCTACCTGCGTGCAAAGTTGTATATATTGTTTTTTTGGAGCTTTTGAGCTCAGAATTCACATTTTTGTAAAAAGAAAGACTCTTTTCTTGGAAAACTATCTATAGCATTTCTTCCTGCTCTCTAGTTTTTCACATCTTGTAAGTTTTCATTGATAAATTCAAATATTGCAAAGCATTATGTGGCACTCTTGTTGTCCTCATGCCCTTCTTGTCTGAGTTTGTCTCTTATTGGATTGAAGTTTATGAATGTTGTCAATAGAAATTGGGGTTCCTAGTCCCTCTCACTTTCTGTCATTCTGTATGATACTGTGTCTAATATAATTTAGGTGTTTTGTGGGTATACTACAGCCCCTAACAACCTTGTCTCATTCCTACACCTAGTTGTAGAAAAGATGTTTGTTTGCAGGTCATAGGTTGAGTTTTTTTGTTCAATCCTTTCTATGAAATACTTATGCAAACCTATCTAGTGAGTAGTGACCTATTAGAATTGATTCCTCCATTGGTCTCATTCCTCTATACTGAGATCCAAACCCTAGTTTCAGTGCATCACCTAGTAGGATAGATTTGCTTTCAGTCATTTCCCCTTCCATGCACTCTTTCTATCCCTTTCCCTCAAAGTTTTACATTTCATGTTAAGAGAAAATTAGGGTGATTATCCAAGAGGAACCAACCTAAAATTTGGAGGTCTCATCTCGGTTAGCAAAAGGTCCCACAACCTTGAGATGATTCCCATGTTATACTGGATTATCAAGACTACGAGAGCTTGAGATCAGAGGTGAAAATTTAGTGTATAAAAATGATATCACATAGTACCTCATCATGGTATCCAACAATCTTGAACTTCACTAGGCATTGTTCATTGACCATGACCTTGTGGTCATCCTGCACCTAGGCAATTTGGTATGGATGTGGGTGTTTTTGTCTCTTGAGCCTCAACTTTGTCACCATCTTTTCTAACACTAAATTGTTAGTACTTCCACTATCAATAATCACATCACAACAGTTACCCTCACACTTGCACCTGGTGTGAAATAGGCTCCTCCTTTTCTCAAGTTCATTCTCACCACTCAACAGGACTCTTTTGTTAATCAATGATTCTCCTCTTTTAGCATCTTTTCAATTTGATGATCTAGCATCTTCATCTACATGTGCAACTCTGGCCTGGCCTTCATTCCTCCTGTCTATTCTTCCTTGGTGTTGAGGACATTGAAATGCCCTATGACCTTCTTCTCCACAGTGAAAACATGTTCCATGAAAAACTCCTCTTCCAGATCCTTGTCCTCTTCTTCTTCCTCTCTGATCTCTATTACTCTGATCCTGGAAGTGATTTGAATTATTTCCTCTCTGATTCTAGCTGCTACTGGCCTCATCCTTCATTTTCAAATCTTCATTTCTATTGGCAATTTGGCTAATGTGGATGCATAGATGTTGTCATTATGGCAACATATGATTTTTATTGAGAGCACAGAATCTGGAATGCAAGTATGGAAAGTTGAAGGAAGAAATTGTCTAAGTATGGATACAGTGATCCTGACAGAGCACCTGATGAAGATTTAGTTGGCGACGTCCATTGGAGAAATATTTTTGTTTGTGTAGTTAACTAAAGCTTCTGCAGAGTATGAGGATACCCCATCTCAGTGTGCATAAAGTTTGGAGTAGTACGGATGAAGTTATTCAAAGTTTACTGAAGATAGTTTTTGTAGACAGAACAGTTTTGGAGACAGTATTAGCGAAAGAGTTAAGGGATTATTTTTTCTTGTCAAAATAATGACTTATCATTATGAAGGGATGACATCCTAGATGTTTAATCTTGGATAAAGATTTTGGAAGCTGACCATATAAGGTTATTAGCTCTAATAACTCATATATTAAGCATACTTGAAATGTAATGAAATATAGTGTGTGATGTCTAAAAAGAAAGAAAAGGATAACTTGCGATAGTTGTATATTGTGATAGAAGCAACGGCTATTGATGCGAAGTTGTAAGTAGTACCATATTATAGTTAGAAACATTTTTGTATTACTTTTTTGGGTAGTGAGCTCAGCTGGTGATCAAGTTTTGTAATCTAACTCCTAACAGGGTTAAGGCTTCTAACAAGGCCTAAAGTCCTTTAACCAGGATAGATCTACTATATATATTGTAATTGACTCTTAATAGGGTCCAATATCCCTAACAAGATACTTTTGATTAGTGATCTTTGTGGGTACCATCCCCACCAGGGTTTTCCCTTGGCCAGGGTTTCCTCGAGAACATATCATGTGTTATGAGTTCTTTCTATTTACTACTATGTTTGTTAATCAGCTTGATAATCTTTGTATGCACTAAAGTAATCTGTTATATCCATAAGTGGGAAAAAGAAAAAGTTTGTGAAATACTGATTCACCCCCCCCTCTCAGTATTTCCTATTTCTAACAATTGGTATCAGAGCATAGTTACTCGGAGAAGGAACATTCAAGGAAAGCTTAGCAGCTTGAGTAAGATCTCTATGGATATGGATCAACTTCAGAAGAATCTTGAAGAAGCTCTTGAACAGATTGATATGCTTACTAATGAAAGGAACTCCTTAAGAAGAAAGTATGAAGATGCAAAGAATGCTATTGACAAATTAAAAGGTAAGATTCAAGATATGAAATCTGAAAAGAAATCTAATATTCTTGTTGAAGATTGTGATGAATTAGAAAAAGAAAATGAGATCCTTAAGCATGAACTGAAGATAGAAAATCTGAAGCTTAGTATGAAAGATGGAAATTTGAGATCTGATAATGAAAAATTGAAAATTGAGAATGAAGACCTGAGATCAAGACTTGCAAAGGAAACATCCAAATCTGAAAAAATAAAAGTACAGTATGTGGAACTTGAAAAGTATAATAAAATTGTGAAAGGTGAATTAAGTCAATCTAAACAACAACTTGAAAGGCTATATTCAAATAGTGATAAGACTAAAAAACAAAGTTCTTTTGAAAGACCATTCTTTGATAGGACTGGATTTGAATTTAGTATGTTTAGAACAAACCATGAAAGTAAGAAGCCAGATCTACAGACATCTGAAAGTATGGAGAAAATGAAGCTAGATGAGAACACATTGGAAGATCCACCTAAAGAAGAACCACCTAGAGAGAAAGAAGAATCAAAGCAAGAAGAATCGAAATAGGAAGAATCATCTAAAGGTATGCAAAGAGAATTCAAAGGTAGATGTTTTGCTTGTAATACTATTGGGCACATGAAGAGAGATTGCACAGGTAAGCAATTTAAACCTCTTAATGGACATTGTTATAATTATCATAGTTTTGGACATAGAGCTAAGGAATGTAGAAGACCTAAAGTAATTTTGAATAATTATGATAGAATGATTGGGAATACTAACAATGCATATAAGAGATCTATTGAAGAAATGAATCAAAGAAAAGTGGTAGTATGTTTTAGATGCAACAAAGTAGGACATATTGCTAGAAATTGCAGGTCACAGATTAACTAGCAAGGATAGAGATTTGGAAATAATGGAATCATTTGTTAGATATGCAACAAGTTTGGACACTTAGCAAGAGTGTGCAGAATGAACAATGGAGGTTATCATCATAACCCTAACCCTAGGAACAATGCAAGAAGGAATGAAAATGTAGGAAACAAAGAGAAAGGTTGTTGTAGCAATAAAGATGAAGTAAAATTTGATAAAGGCACATATCAAGGAGGTATATTTAGTACTAAAAGTAGTTAGGAAGGTAATGTAACTGATGGTAAGGATGAATCTTTACCTGACCCTTCTTTAAGTACTTAAATTATGTAAGTTTCCATAGTTTAGGACTTAGGATTAGTGTAGGTTAGGAATTTGAATGATTTAAGTTTTGCGCAGTTAGATGTAGGTTTTTTATGTTGTACTAATGCTATGGTTAAGTGCACAAAAGAAAATATTGTGTTTTACGAGGTCGCAAAAAGTTTTATGGTTGCAGGTTTGCAGAATCAGCTTTTTGAGGTTTTAGCGGCAAAATGAATGAATGTGAGGTCAGATCGAGTTAATGTGAAGTGTTATAAGGTTGAAATTGAAGTTATCACAATTAAAAAGTGATTAAAAGGAGATTTGGAAGAAGAAAAGTGAGCTGAGGATGATTTGAAGAAGTTTGGAAGTAGTTTGCAGCGACGATCATACCGAAACCCTAGATTTGCAAAGTTGAGGTATTTTTTGATCTTTAATTAGTTGATAAGATGGATATTTCTATGGTTCATAATGTTGAGGATAAGAATAGACCTAAGATTAAGAAAGAACTAGTAGAACCAGCTGAAATTGATGACAGACTAGCACTATCATCCATACCAGATGGAGTATTACACATTGAGAATGTTAAAGGATATTTAGGTTGCAAGTTTGAAACTTTGGGAGATGCAGATTTTAGTGATGATTACAAGAAATTGTATAATCAAGACATGTCAGTTAAACTAGCTTATGGGCACCTAAAGAAAAATTAAATTATCATTTATTCCATGAAGTATGAATTTAATGATGAGGAATGTACCAAGATCATTTTAAGTAGAATCCACAATGGGAAATTCTAGATGGAGGATAGAGTTATTGATATAACTACTGACCTAATTCATGATGTTACTGGATTATCAAAAGTTGGAGAGATTCCACTAAATGAAAAGAACATGAGAAAGAATGTTTTAGACAACACTGGATCTAGTTATAATGGTAGAGCGATTGCGATAAGTAAGATTAAGCAAGATGATGTTAGGTACCTTTGCAAGATCCTAACAACTAAATTTTGTGGTAGTTCAAGGGAAGATGACATGGCTGCAAGAATGGTTCATGTAGCTTATCTTATGTGTATTGAGAAGAAACAAGTAGACCTATGTGAAATTTTGAAAATTCAATTATTTGAGGACATAGAAAAGATTAAGAAGGCTAAGTACACATAGTTTAGGTTTTCATCTCTGTTAACCTATATGTCTTTCAATATTTTGAGAAGATTTCCTTACACAGTTGATTGGAGTGACAATGTGAACACAATGGAAAGAATAAACTCAGTCTACATGAAGCACCTAATTGATAAAGTCAATGACAGTGTAAAGCTTGTATTGAAGACTTTTCAGAATATTGTTAAGAACAAATCAAGGATTACTCAATCCTTAGTTGAAAAGCATAAAGATGACATTTGTTTTATGGTAGACACTGATTTCACCTACATTGAAGTAGTTGAGCCTAGAATGAAATTCATAGACCCTCTTGGCTATGAAATATCTGAAGCAAAAATAGTAGGATAGGATATGTGAATAGACTGTTAAAGTGTGAGTTGGATGGTCATGCAAATAGGTTTGGAACCTATGAAGAGAATTTCAACTCTACAATAAGTTTGAAAGAAAAGAAGCAATCTAGTAGGAGAGTTGAATCTACTATGAAGAAAATACTGAAAGAATCAGGTATGTCAAGTCACGAGTTTGACATAGCTAAAAAGACTGCAGAAGCCTTGAAGCAAAGTGAAATCTTATGGCATCTAGTGCAGACCCTGTTGATCCTATTGCAGTAAAGATAAAAGTTGAAGTACCTAAAAAAGATGAAGGAGATAAATCTTTTTCTCCTATTCCTAGCAAAAGAGTAAAAGTGAGTGCAATAGGACCCAACAAGAGACAAAAAGTGATTGTACCACCTGTACCTAGAAAAGTAGCAGAAATTAAAGATGATGATGAAGTTTCAATCAAGAAGAAAACTTGGAAACCAAGAATTGAAAGAGTTAATGAAGATATATTGAAGCATGGAGACTTCACTAAGATAAATAAATTCTATGATCTATATGGATCATTTGACAGATTGAATTTTGAAAATGCAATGATTACACATATGATTTTGATAGATAAGAAACTTAGCACTATTCATGGTAAGATCCCAGAAGATTTGAATAATAGACTTGTGAATAGAAAATAGAGAGCACAAGAAGAGGACATAAAGATGAGAGAACATGTAATCAGACAGTTCTGTGAATTTGAGGATGAAGATCATTTGAAGAGATTCTTGAAGCCTCTTGGAACTTTATCGAGAACTAAGAGAAGGAAAATCCTTTTAATGGGAGGCAAAAAGGAGGAAGTACAGAAAGAGACTGAGCAAGTAGTAATGCAAGTTCTTGTAGACATAGTTGTAGGAAAGTAAGTTGAAGCAGATCCTCAGCAGAAGCAATCAGAGGAACCACATACAGAGGAAGTTGGTATTGAAGAAGTCCCATCTTCTTCACATATCAATATTGGCAAAGAATCAATGGACATTGAAGGAACCAAAGTGACACTAGAGTCAAATGATGCAGTATTTCATGATCTAGGAAACATTGTTGACAATTTGGCTTAGGAGAGCAAGAGAAGATTACAGAATCAGAAAAGGATACAGAGGTAGTGGAAGCACTAGCTGTATCAGAATCAGTTCCAGCAGAGAAGACAGTTAAAGGTAAACAAATTTTGATAGAGGTCACTACCCCTAGTGCACCTGACAGTAAGAAGAGAGAAATTGGTTCAATTTTTGAAAACTTTGGAAAAGAGGTTGAAGATGATGATCAGCTTGAGTTCATCACATCTCTTAATAAAATCATTGGAAAGAATAAGAAGGTGAAGGACCTTGAAGGCAAAGTTAGAGTTTTGATAGAGAAATTTGAGAGTGTGATCAGCACTAAGGTATTTGAATTGAATCCACTTGAGAAAGCTAAAATAGTAATAAACTCTTTTGACTCTGAATTTTCTAACTTAAAGGATATTGCTAGAATAAAAGTTCAGGAAGCTTTTGAAGCAGAAATGCAACAAAATTTAAGTGTAAATATTCAAAATGATATTGGTAATTTGGATGTATGCATAAAGAATTTGAGGAAACATGTTGAGACTAGAAAGAGTTTGTATATACAATGCACAAAATTAGAATCCTAATAGCTGGAGAAGATAAAAAGATCAAAGAGACTATAGATGCAATTACAGCTGAAACTAACACCTTGACAAGCCCAAATGTAAAGATACATTCTGTAGAGAACAACATAAGGAAGTTAAATGATGAAATCAGAATGTTAGTAGAGGAGAAGAATAGAAAGATGATCAGGATTAACATCTTGAGAGAGCATATCTCAATCAAGACCTCAATTGTTGAAGACCAAATTGAGCAGTGTCTTTCAGCAAAGACATCTTTTTAGAAGTTTAGCTTTAATTCCCTGCAAGCTTGTTAGACAACAGCATACAGATTGAGTACTCTACTCAATGTTGTTGAAGCCATTAGGAAGATATGGGAGAAAGATTTTGAATCATGGAAATTAGATTTTGGTGACTATGTTGCAAGCCTACTAGCTTTGCAATAGCTGATAACAAGGTATCAAGTTTTTAAAAAAAATTTGTACACCCTATCTTTGTCATTATTGTCAAAGGGGGAGAGATAGCAGAAAATTGATGAGAGATAGCAGAAAATTGATAGTATGTTGAGGAAGGATAATCATAGGGGGAGCTATTCTATGGAGTACAATATTGTATATGTGTTATATAACTTTTGGCCACAATTTTGTAAATACTTTGAAGTTTTGTTTGCACACTTAGCCAATTTTCCCATATGTTGCCACTAATGACAAAGGGAGAGATTGTTGGCAATTTGGATAATGTGGATGCATAGATGTTGTCACTATGGAAACATATGATCTCTATTGAGAGCATAGAATCTAGAATGCAAGTATGGCAAGTTGAAGGAAGAAATTGTCTAAGTATGGATACAGTGATCCTGACAGAGCACCCGATGAAGATTTAGTTGGTGACATCCACTGGAGCAATATTTTTGTTTTTGTAGTTAACTAAAGATTCTATAGAGTATGAGGATACCCCATCTTAGTGCACATAAAGTTTGGAGCAGTACAGATGAAGTTATTCAAAGTTTACCGAAGACAGTTTTTGCAGACATAACAGTTTTGGAGACAGTATTAGCGAAAGAGTTAAGGGATTATTTTTGCTTGTCAAAATAATGACTTATTATGAAGGGATGACATCCTAGATGTTTACTCTTGGATAAATATTTTGGAAGCTGACCATATAAATTTATTAGCTCTAATAACTCATATATTAAGCATACTTGAAATGTAATGAAATATAGTGTGTGATGTGTAAAAAGAAAGAAAAGGATAACTAGCGATAGTTGTATATTGTGATAGCAGCAAAGGCTATTGATGCAAAGTTGTAAGCAATACCATATTATAGTTAGAAACATTTTGTATTACCCATTTGGGCAGTGAGCTCAGATGGTGATCAGGTTTTGTAATCTAACTCCTAACAGGGTTAAGGCTTCTAACATGGCCTAAAGTCCTTTAACTAGGATAGATCTACTATATATTGTAATTGACTCTTAACAGGGTCCAATATCCCTAACAGGATACTTTTGATTAGTGATCTTTGTGGGCACCATCCCCACTGGGTTTTTCCCTTGGCTAGGGTTTCCTCGAGAACATATCATTTGTTATGAGCTCTTTCTATTTACTGCTATGTTTGTTAATCGGCTTGATAATCTTTGTATGCACTAAAGTAATATGTTATATCCATAAGTGGGCAAAAGAAAAAGTTTTTGAAATACTGATTCACCCCCCCCTCTCACTATTTCCTATTTCTAACAATTTCATCCACCATATGACTGTCCACTAGATCGTCCACTGTGACCTCTTCCATTTTGTCTGCTCTCGAACTTCTTGTTCAACTTTTCCTCTACTTTTAGGGCAAACTAGTATGCTTCTTCAATATTGTTCATTCGAACTAGATTCAACTCCACCTGAATGCTCAACCTCAACCCATTAAGGTAATGGGAAACTTTCTCCTTATCAGCTTCTGCATGGCCTATTCTGATGAGGATTCGATAGAACTCCTCTGTATACTCCTGAACAAATCTTCCTGCTTGCTTCAAACTTTGCATTCTCTTCAGTAGGTCAAGCTCATAATCAACAAGAATGAACTGTCTCTTCAATCTATCCACAATCCGATCTCATCTTGTGATTTTATCCTTTCCTTTTTGATTTCGCTCCAATTAGATCTCCTACCACTAGATCTCGCATGACCCTTTAGTCTGGCCTTCACAAACTTGACCCGATCAGGATCCTCAATATCTTCATACTCGAAATATTCTTCACATTCGTTGATCTAGTCAATCAGCTCCTCTGGGTTAAGATTTCCTAAAAATGTAGGAACCTCAATCTTAGGTCTTTTTCTAATCTTGAAAATGGCTCGGAAAAGCCTTTCTTCCTCTTGATTCAAAACTTCAACTTCTACTTCTTGATCATCATTTCCTTCTTTGGCTTCATCCTCACTTTCATCTTTGACATTAAGATGCATTCCTCTACAAATCTCTTCTTGCAATGCTCGCACTTGTCTCTAGAGCTCTCTAACCTTTGGTTTTATAGCACCAGCTCTTCTGCCACATTTCCTTCATGGAGGCATTTTCATGCTTATCATTGAAACCCTAACCACGGTCCTGGTGCAAACCACCTCACAGTCGATGATTTGTTTACACAAAAACCCTAACCCATGGTCCTAGTGCAAACTGCCTCACAGTCAGCGATCTATTTACACACTTAGGAACTCCTGCTCTGATACCACTTGATGAAGGGTGCTCCCCTTAATACCACAAACACATAACAGAAATAGAGAACATTAACAATTTGCAATAACAAAAAATGGGCTTCTTATTATCTCTACAAATGTGGAATTACAAATTTTTAGAATTACACTATGCAAAGCCACATGGGCATTCCCCTTACAATATTTTGTAGGAAAAAGCCTTGAATTATTACCCAAAACTACTCCCAGAACTGCCTAGACAACATTACGGGCCTTCTTTATATAGGCAATTTCCACCACCCGAGAAGGTTCCAGAAATTTAGTCCTTAAGGCTGACTATACATAGAATTATTTTATTTTCACAATTTTTACAGTAGGGTCAACTCAAAAGAAATACAAAATATGTTTTTAGGTAGCCCAACTTCTGAAGGCCATAACTTTTTAACCATAGCTTTGTTTTTTTACTGTAACCACTTTTTGGAAATGCCATGATGAGATCTAGAGTATTTGACAAGCATAGGCACTAGTCAACCGGGGGTCGATTGTGATCTGGAGCCTCTAAGGCCTTCAAAATTGACTTGAAAGATTTCATACCCAAAAACTCCAATAAATTCACCAATACTGATGATGTGGCAATGCAACTCAACTGATAGGCTAGAATGACTAGGATGAACCTCCAACTGTGAAATCAAAACATTCTGAGATCGTATGACCAACTTACTAAAAATAGCAAGTTTCCATAAATAGTAGCTTTGCACAAGATAGCCCTTATTGAAAAGCAAACATAAATATTTTTGGGTGATGCAAGATTTCTCCTACACCTAGGATGCTCTTGCATCAATTTTAGTGTTTTGTAACCCTCATCCATCTTTGTTTCCCTAAGCTCAAGGGTGGCCATGTAATGGCCTAGGTTGGGAGGTGAGCCTGCATGGTCTTTTGGCTTCTTTTTGTAAATTTTAAAAAGGAATAGATTGTAGGTTTTAATGGAGAATATGAAGATTTTGGCTTGCCCCTACTTGCTATTTTGAGTTTAAGAATGGCTATAATGCCTTCTGTAATTAATTTGAACAGAAGACCATGTAAATGCCTATAGCATGTGATATGCTTGTAAAAATCTTGTATTTTATTGCATAATGTTTCTACTATTATCTCTTTGAATATTGCAGCACTAAAATGTAATGTTAGTGCATCTTTATGTTTGAAAAGGAAAATTAAAGTTGGTTTGTTTTCCAACATGTTTGAAAAGGTTCATTTTCTTAAGTATGTCAAATCTTCCTATTTTGTGTTGAATTCTATTTCAAGTAAGTATGAAAACAAAAGAATAGTGTAGTATATTGGTTGAATGCTTTAAGAAGAAAAGATTTCCTTTCATTGAATGTATCAATTTCAAAAAAAATTATGTATATACATCCATGTATATATATACTTTGTTATATATACATAGATGTATATAAGGTTAGACTATTGTCTCTATATTGTTATGTTGAAAGAAAGAAATTTTATAATTTTCCTATGTAAAAGATGTAGTCTCAAGGATGTATACACATCCTAATATATATACATGCATATGAGTATGCATGAGTAAATATATATACATTTATATTTGAAATATGTATAATGTATATATATTAGCCACATATTCCCACCTAAGTACATATACAATATGTATATCTAGTATAGGCTTCAAGATTCTTTATCTCTACATCTTTGTGTATATATACATAAATATATATATACTCCCATATGATTATATATAATACAATATATAATATATATATTAATATATATTACTATATGTATATTAATATATAATACATATTATATTATATATAATAAATATTTTATTAAAACTAAAAGTGCATCATATATAAAAAATTATTATCACCAAAAACTTTGAATAAATTTTTTATTTTTTTTATTGAAACAACCTCCACAATATATATTTAGGTTGAAGCCCTCACAAGGTGGGTCTGTGCCCACCGCACCCACTGTGATCCGGTGGCACAACTTGCCACCCTCCCCTTTGGGGGCAGTGGGTAGGGGAGCCCATATACCATAGTTGGGGGTGCAGTGGATCAGCCCCCCCCCCTTCCCCAACTATGTATACTTGTACGCATGTCAGTCTGCACCAGTTGTCGACAGCCCCACTTGCAATGAAATTTGTTTATAAAAATAATGCGTATGCTAGTAGTTTTTAAAAAAGAAAATGTAAACTCAAGCACTACATATATTATAAAAAGAGTTTTTTCTTCTTTCTACAATAATCTCATATTAAAATATAAGGAACCGATGTTGATAGATAAAATACTTTTGTATAATAAAAAAGAAATATAAGCATCTGCACTATATGATATTGAAATAAAAGGAGATAAATCAAAATAATAGCAATACTATTTAAATAAAATATATACTTGTAAGACCAAATAGCACAGAGATAAAATTTATGATGAGCATCATAGGAAATAATCTATGCATCCATAACAAAGAAATGATAATCTGAAAATTAAAAAATAATTAGAAAAGATAATGTCTAAATATAAATTTGAGATTTAAAACTGATTTAATACCTTGAGGAAACCTTGTAGATAATCTGCAAATCTCACCATTGTTGAGAGTTCTTTGACATATATATATATAGATATATATACATACATACATACATACATACATACATACATACATATATATATATATATATATATATATTTATATATATATATATATTTATATATATATATATTTATATATATATATATATATAGACACACACACACACACACACACATATATATGTTGGAATTAGGAGAGATAGGTACTGAGAAGGGAGGGGTGAATCAATGCCTTCAAAAATTTTACTTGTAAAACCTTTCAGATCTATAACTGTATGTTGTGATAACTAATCAAAATAACTTGAATCTAATTGTATAAATCAATCATCTAGTTAACTTGAGAAAGTAAACAACATGTAATCAATATGACAATCACATAACACAAGTATGTTGGTAACGTAGAAACCCTTGTAAGAAGGTAAAAAATGCGATGGGGATGACACCCACAAATTCTTCACTACTACAGATAGAAAAGTTTTGCCTATTAAGGCTACAAGTTTTGATCACTTCTAGTGATCTTACCCTGTTAGGAGTAACATATTAGATCAGCTAGATCTACCTAGTTATAGGATTTTGACAACACTAATGAAGTGTGCACTCAGTTAAGAGATTTACATAAGACTGTTAAGTCTACTCTATTAAGAGATTTTACCAAAAACTCTATTACAATTGTCAGAAAGTAATAGGAAGATATCTGCTAGTTGACAACTCAATTATCTGAAATAGATCTATAAATGCTCATAACTATCACCTTGACTGTGATGAATTTCTACTCTAAATCTGCTTGATAGCCTTCTCTCATTCTGCTAAATTTGATAACTTCTGTACTCTATTCTACTTTATTAATTGATTGAATTGATGTTAGGCAATGGCTTCAAGTGCTTTGTTATTCATATATATCAGTTCACCAATAAAATAATGATGCAAACATACAAAATATATAGTGTTATATTTTGCTACTTTAGAAAAAAATAGGTTACAAAAATAATCATAACCCTAAGATCTACGATGCAAAAAAAAACCTAGATCAACTATTACAATAAGATAAACATTACATTTAATGAGTATCTTTTACAATAAATACTCCTCGATCTTGGTAAACCATTTTACGATCTATTGTAATCATTTTCATAGAAGAATGTGCCATTTCAAATTACTATGCCATTTTCTGTGATCATCAGTAAACACTATATAAACTGCTTGGTGTATACTATGATGCTCAGTGTTTACAGTCTATCAGTGTTCGTGTCACTGGTACTTGGTAAACTGTGTGATGCTCAGTGTAAAGACTTTACCAATTGCTTTGTCTTACTTCAGGTTACCGACCAGCTCAATATAAGTGACCGGCCAATCTCTTTGATATCCTTTGATACTAATGACAACTTTAAATGCTCAATAGAGATTAACAATCTCCCCCTTTAGCATTAGTATAAAAAATTCAAATGTATATAGACAAAAATGTTCTTATATGTTCCTTATATCTTCGCCATATAAATATCCAAAAAATAATTTCTAAGTACAAAGTACTCCCCCTCAGTGCATGCTCCTGATAGTATGTAATATACATATCAAAGTATACTTATTTGGCATATACATGTTGTCCCCCTTTTTGATAATAATGCCAAACAAAAAAGATATACTGTATACTTACATCTTATCAAAAATGTGTTGGTGTTTTTTCTTTACAAACTCCAAGAGGTTTTCCCACTCCTCTTTCAAGTTGGTAAGAGCAATATGCTCAAGACCGACTTGTCCATGCATGTCAAAGATATTATCTAACACTGAAATCTCTAGTGTTCCTACTAATTGTTCAGCTTTGACAATATGTGCATAAATTTTTTTTAGGTATGGAGTGAGTTTTGTTTGTAACTCTATGACCTGATCAATGATTTTCTCTTCTTGTTTTCTTAGATTTTCTATCAACCACTAGAGTTCCTAAACTTGGTGAATATGTTTTAAGAAAGCATTCAGCTCGGTTATAACTGCTTGTGTACTTAACTTTATTTTTGCTTCTAAACCTT
This sequence comes from Chamaecyparis obtusa, assembly GCA_027943335.1. Lineage (NCBI taxonomy): Eukaryota > Viridiplantae > Streptophyta > Pinopsida > Cupressales > Cupressaceae > Chamaecyparis > Chamaecyparis obtusa. The sequence goes on along the minus strand of BSBK01000192.1, from coordinate 2,819,570 downwards.
TTATCTTTTCACTGACTTTTATAGTGAATGTGTCTGAAGTACAAAGCTTGATCAAAAATTGATAGATTATCTAGGTGAGATTTTACCTCAGTAATGACCTTAGATAATTTTACCTTTTTAAGTGCCACTTCTTGGCTTATTCTTACTACCAATTTGTCCTGAATCTTTGATTCTACCCTTTCTTCTATTGTTTTGTCTGCATCTATATTAGGGGCATTGATTTTGTCGGTGAGTGTAGCAAGTTGATCTATGATAGGAGTATTCTCATCAATATCTACCTCTGGTACTACCTGTTGGAGAATATCTCGCACATCATTTAGTACTTCTTTTCATTTGTGCTCTTTATTTATCTTTTCTTGTGCCACCTTTCTTGAACATATCTCCCCATATTTACTTAGTTCATCGAGGCTTAGGGTTCTCAGGTCACACTCTAGTATAATTATGACTTCATCAATGGTGACCAGCCCTTTTGTTTTCTTCTTCTTCTTCTTCTATGTGAGAGGTGACTTCTTCTCACTAATAACAATAGATTTTTCTCCACTCTTTGAAGTATCCATCCTAATTGACACTATATCTTCCTTCTTCTACTCCTCAGTAGATGGTGTGGGAGTCTTGGTTGTAGTGTCAGAGGGGTTTACCTCAGTCGACTTTGTTCCTTCTGATTTCTTTGATTTTGTGGACTGTGCCTCTATTTTGGTAGGCTCATTTGTATCTAAAGGTTTCTCAGGTTCATGTGTTCCTATTGTATCTTTATTTTGCTTGGGATGAGAAGCATCAGGTTGTACTTGTGAAATTATTTCAATTGCCTTTGCAAGTATAGTGAGTTCACCTAGTAGAGATGTGAACACACTATCAGTGTCTAGTGCTTCATCTTTTTTTGGTGCAATTGTCACATCTTCATCATCCTTATCATTAGGATCAACATTTGTGATGTCCTCAATGAGTACATCATCATTGGTTTTCTTCTTTAGTTGGATCTCTACACAATCTGGTGCATCCTATGAAACTTTTATCTCTTCCTTCTGTTCGGTGATATCAATTACCTCGGTAACTGATATACTGGTGTCCTTTAATTTCTTTCCTTTATTATCATCAATGTAAATACCTTTACCTTTTCAACTATGTCTCTTCTTAGATAGTTTTAGGAATGCTTCTTGTTTAGCTTTCTCTTCTACTTTCAAAATTGATGTCCATAGAGAATCACATGTGACATCCATATCACCCACATTCTCATCCATTATCTGCATAGCTCTATTCTTGACTAGAAATCTTTCTTGGTACTTTGTCAAGTATTCACTCACAACATCATAGCTAAAGTGTGAGGCTACACAAACTAATGATCTTTCTCTTTTTCATTTCTCTGTATCTAGTGCAATAGCCCACTTCTCATTTATTCTGTCATCTAGTTCCTTCGGTAATTGACATGCGAACTCCATTGGTACTCTTTTGAATTTAATCATCATCTAGATGATAGCATGTTCTAGCTTGGTTTTGTCCTCAGTTGACATTTTGTCAAATCTACCTATGCCTAGATTTGCCAGATTCCCATTTTCAATTATATCTTCAATTATTTCTTCTATTGTGCTTTCCCTGTTATGAACTATCTTGAATTGATTAGGGTCATTTTCAGTTTTATTCTCCTCTATATCTTCTTTACTTCTAACCAATTTTCTCCTTTTCTTTATTATCTCAGCTACAACCTTTGTCTTTCTCTTAACATATTTTCTTGTCAGTGTAGCTGCCCTCATTTTATTAACTTTTATTTCCTCTTTCATTGGAGGGGATGAGGTTGTAGTTGATGACCTTGTTTTAATACCTTTTTGTTCTAGTAACTACTTTTCCTGTTCAATATCGGTAGGAGGAACCAGTGTGGAATCCTTTTCTTTGTTAGACTTGGTCTCCTCACTATCATAGGGCTTGTTAGCTAGTTGTAACTGACCTTCAATTGTATCTTTAACTAGTGACTCCTCAAATGAGTTGGATGCATTTTCATATCTTGCTATATCTTTCCTCATTTTCTTCGCCCTTCTAGACATTTTTCTGATCTCTATGTCTGTCATGATTCATGACATAGCTTCCTCATATGTGCAAAACCTAGTGGTAGGGATATCTATCGGTAACACCAGCAGTGCATTAATAGATTTCAAAGTGAAATCATAGTTCATTTTGTATCCCATCGGTGCCAGCCATTTTGTCCTCAGTTCAACTGCCTTTATCATAGAGTGGTCTGTGCTAACTACAAAATATATGTCATTTTCAAAGTTACTCACTAATTCCCTTGGAATTCTACTCCTTTGATGCATTTGAGTCTTAAATTTTTTGAAATATGCATCAAATTCCATGTTCATATTCTTTCCTAAACTTTTCATCATTTCATCAATTTGTGCAGTTATCAGTTTGTTTGATTGCTAGTTTATCTTATTGATACCAGGTACATATTTTTGTAGATAGAAAAATGTATAGACAAGTAGTGATCCATACTTACATGTGTTGGACTTCTTTGATCTTATTGTCTTCATATTCTCTTGCAGTTGGTGTAGTAGTATTTCAGCAAGATCTACCTGGTGATCTTTCTTCACAATTTTATATGCCATGTCCACGGCATTGCAGGGTACACTATTTAGTTTGCTAGATTGAAATATATTATACCCAATGACATGTTCTACAAATTTTACCACTAGGTCTTTGATGGTAGAGATTTTTAGTTCCCTACCATCCCATTGAGCTCTAGTGTTCTTTACTATGTCGGGATGAGATGAACTTCGAAAGGCTTTGGCTTTGTCAGTTGAAGGGGGAGATTGTTGGAAATTTGGCTAAGGTAAGTACATGGATGTTGTCATTATGGAAACATATGTTCCCTATGAAGATCACATAAGATAGAAAGTAAGTATGGAAGATCACAGACTAAAATTGTCTAAGTATGAAACAGTGTTTTTGACAGAGCACCCAATATAGTTTATTTTGGCGACGTTCACTAGAGCATGATCAGAGTTTGCACAGTTGAACATAGACTCTATGGTGTCTAAGGATACCCCATCTTAGTGTGCAAAAGAGTACAAATAGTATAGACAAAGTTATGTTTGTTTTACCAATGACAGAGTATAGCCAACATTGTAGTTTTGAAAGTGGAAATAGTAAATGAATTAAGGGATTATTTTGCTTGTCAAAATAATGACTTAATATTATAAAGAACTGACATCCTAGATTCTTAGTCTTGGATAAAGATGTGGAAGCTGAATAAAGAAAGATATTATGTTTGTATCTTGTATATAAAGATGTAATATTGTAATGTATCGAATATACTTGAAATGGAACTTGTGATAGTTCTATATTGTGATAATGGTGAAAGTTGTTGACACAAAGTTGTAAGCAGTACCATATTGTAATCAGTAAAAATTTGTATTACTTGTTCATGTAGTGAGCTCATCTGGTAATCAGGTTTTGTATCTACAACTCCTAACAGGGTTGAGGCTTCTAACAAGGCCTATAGTCCCTTAACTAGGACTAATACACTATATGGTTGTAATAGACTCCTAACAGGGTCAACATCCTTAATAGGATACTTTTGATTAGTGGATCTTTGTGGGTACCATCCCCATTGAGGATTTCCCTTGGCTAGGGTTTCCTCGAGAACATATCATGTGTTATGAGTTCTTTACATTTACTATTATGTATGCTATTTAGTTTCTTATGCTTTGTATGCACTAAAGTAATCTTTTATATCCATAAGTGGGAAAAAGAAATTTTTTGTGAAATACTGATTCACCCCCCCGTCTTAGTATTTCCTATTTCTAACAATTGGTATCAGAGCATAGTTACTTGGAGAAGGAACACTCAAGGAAAGCCTAGCAGCTTGAGTAAGATCTCAATGGATATGGATGAGTTACAGAAGAATCTTGAAGAAGCTCTTGAACAAATTGATATGCTTACTGATGAAAGAAACACTCTGAAAAGAAAGTATGATGATGCAAAGAATCTTATTGACAAATTGAAAGGTAAGATAGAAGATCTAAAATCTGAGAAGGAATCTAAAATTCTTGTTGAATATTGTGATGATATAGAAAAAGAAAATGTGATCCTTAAACATGAATTGAAGTTATCAAATCTGAAGCTTAGCTTGAAACATGGAAATGACAATCTAAGATCTGAGAATGAAAGTTTAAAGAATGAGAATGAAGATCTGAAATCTAAACTTGGCAAGGTAACAATTGAATTTGATAAAGTCAAATTGCAGTATGATGAACTTGAGAAATACAACAAGATTGTGAAAGGTGAACTGACTCAATCTAAACAACTTGAGAGACTATTTTCAAATAGTGAAAAGATTGATGAGAAAACATCTTATGGGAAACCATTCTATGACAAAAATGGTCTTGGATTTAACACATTGAAGATAGTTAGTGAAAGCAAGAAACCAAATCTGAATGTATGTGAAAGTAGTGAAGAAAAGAAGTTAGATGAGAACAAATCTAAAGATGCACCTACGCAAGAAGAATCACCTAAGCAAGAAGAACCACCAAAGCAAGATGAACCATCCAAAGGTATGCAAAGAGAATTCAAAGGTAGATGTTTTGCTTGTAATACTATTGGTCATATGAAAAGAGATTGTACAGGTAAGCAATTCAAACCTCTTAATGGATATTGTTATAATTGTCATGGTTTTGGACATAGAGCTATTGAATGTAGAAGATTTAAAGTTATTGGGAATAATTATAATATTAGAATGCCTAGAAATACTAACAATGCAGATCAGAGATCAACTAAAGACATGAAAAGAGGAAATGGAATAGTATGTTACAGATGCAACAAAATTGGACATATTGCTAGAAATTACAGGACACAAATCAATTGGCAAGCACCTATATATGGAACCAATGGAATCATTTGTTAGATATGTAACAAGATTGGACACACAATAAGATTTTGCAGAATGAACAATGGAGGTTATCATCATAACCCTAACCCTAGAAACTATGCAAGAAGGAATGAAAATGTAGGAAACAAAGAGAAAGGTTGTTGTAGCAATGAAGATGAAGTAAAATTTGTTAAAGGCATAGATCAAGGAGGTATATTTAGCATTGAAGGTAATCAGGAAGGTAATGTATCTGATGGTAAGAATGATTCTTTACCTAACCCTTCTTTAAGCACTTAAATTATGTAAATTTCTGTAGTTTAGGAACTTAGAATTAGTGTAGAATTATATTTTGAATGAGTTAAGTTTTGCGTAATTAGATGAAGGTTTTTTATGTTATACTAATGCTATCATTAAGTGCGCAAAAAGAAATATTGTGTTTTGTGAGGTCACAAGAAGATTTATGGTTGCAGGTTTATAGAATCAGCTTTTTGGCATTTTAGCAATAAAAGAATTGAATGTGATGTCAGATTGAGTAAATGCTAAGTGTTAAAAGATTGAAATCAAAGTTATTATGATTATCAAGTGATTAGAAGTGATTTGTAGAGCAAAGAAAGAAGTTTGGAAGTGATTTGCAGAAGTTTGAAGCATCGATCAAGTGAAAGCCCTAATTTTGTGAATTTAAGGTATTTATCTAACTAAGATCTTGAATAAGTACAATTAATTAGATATAATAATGGATCTGTCATTGATTCACAACATTAAGGATAATAACAAACCTAGAACTAAGAAAGATCCAGTTGAACCCTCAGAAAGAGATGCTAGTTTAGCTTTATCATCCGTACCAGATGGAGTTCTTCATTTAGAGAATGTTAAAAGTTATCTTGGATGCAAATATGAAACCCTAAGGGAGAGTAATTTTAATGGTGAATATCAAAAATTGTACAACAAGGATATGTTAGTGAAACAAGGTTATGAACAACTAGAAAATAATGAAATCATTAAGTACTCTATGAAATATGAATTTGATGATGAGGAGTGTACTAAGATCATTTTGAGTAGGATACATAATGGTAAATTTTGGTTAGAAGATAGAGTTATAGACATAACTACAGACCTAATTCATGATGTGACTAGATTATCAAAAGTTGGTGCAATCCCACTAAATGAGAAAACATGAGAAAGATTGTGATTGATAACACCGGTTCAATATATAATGGTAGAGGTATAGTCATTAATAAGATTAAGCAAGATGATGTAAGATACTTATGTAAGATTTTGACAACAAAATTCTATGGAAGTTCTAGAGAAGATGATTTTGGCAAACAAGAAATTTGATACTATTCATGGAAAGATACCAAAAGATTTGTACAACAGACTTGTGAGTAGAAAGATGAGAGCACAAGATGAAGATACTAAAATGAGAGTGAATGTGATAAGATAGTTCTGTGACATAAGAGATGATGACCACCTTAATCAGATCCTCAAGCCACTTGGAACTCTATTAAGAATCAAAAGAAGAACTATGCAAATAATGGGAGGTCAGTATGAACAAGTGAAGACTGAAACTAAATAGGTAGTTGTGCAAGTGCTAGTAGACTTGGTAGTATGAAAAGATAGAAAAGATCAATCAGTTGCAGAACCAGTAGAGAAATAGAGTTCAGAACAGGTAGAGGCAGTAGTAGAGGTAGTTGAAGTTGAAGATATTCCCTCTTCTTCACCTATAAACATTGGCACAAAATCTATGGATATTGAAGGAACAAAAGTTACTTTAGATTTAGATGATGTGGTATTCAACAGTTTGGATAACATTGTTGACAATTTGGCTTTGGGAGAGCAGGAAAAGAGTATTGAAATAGAGTCTACATGAGCAGAGAAGTAAATGGTAGTAGAGGCCACTACATCTAGTACACCTACTATACCTATGATACCACAAGAGGACATCAATCTTACCCCTAAGATTGGAAAGAAAAGAGAGATTGGTTTGATGCTTGAAGATTTAGGCAAAGAAGTGGATGGTGTTGATCAACTAGATTTGATCACATCTTTGAACAAAATTATTGGGAAAAACAATAAGGTCAAGAATCCTGAAAGATTTGACTGAGAAGCTACAAAGTGTTATATCTACAAAAGTCTTTGATTCAAATCCACTTGAAAGAGCAAAGATGGTAATAAATTCTTTTGGTTTTGAGTTCACTAATTTGACTGATATTGCTAAGGTTAAGGCTCAGGCAGCTTGTGAAGCTGAGATGTTGTAGAATATAAGTCAGAATATCAAAAATGACATTGGCAGCCTTGACATATACATTAAGAACTTAAGGAAACATCTTGAGACTGGAAAGTGTTTGTACATTTAGTGTACAAAATCTGAAAATATAATAATTGAGGAAGAGAAGAAGATAAAAGAGAAGCAAGATGAAATTGTAGCTGAGACAAAATCAATGGCCAGTCCTAACATAAAGATCAGTGAAGCTGAGAAAAAGATCAAAAAATTATGTGATGAGGTAAAGACTTTGAATGATGAGAAGAATAGGAAAATTATCAGGATGAACATCTTGAGAGAGCATGTCTCAATCAAGTTGACTATAATAGAAGAGTAGCTAGAAGAATGTCTTACTGCTAAGACATCATTTCAGAAGTTCAACTTTGAATCTCTTCAAGCTTGTCAGATTGTAGCATACAGATTGAGTACTTTACTCAATGTAGCAGAATCAATTAAGAAGTCTTGGGAGAAATATTTTGAGGTTTGGAAGTCAGATTTTGAGGATTGTGTTGCAAGCCTACCAGCTTTGCAATAAGATAATAAGGTAAAAGTTTTGACACAATTTTGTATATCCCTTTATTTTGTCATTGTTGTTAAATGGGGAGAGATACTTATAAAATTGTCTATTTATGATAAGGAAGGATACTCATAGGGGGAGATTGTTGGCAATTTGGCTATATATGATACAAATTTTGAGATTTTGACTTGTACACTTAGCCAATTTTCTCATATGTTGCCACCATTGACAAAGGGGGAGATTGTTGGAAATTTGGCTAAGGTAAGTACATGGATGTTTTCATTATGGAAACATACATTCCCTATGAAGATCACATAAGCTGGAAAGTAAGTATGGAAGATTGCAGACTAAAATTGTCTAAGTATGAAATAATGTTTTTGATAGAGCACCCGATACAGTTTGTTTTGGAAACGTTCACTGGAGCATGATCAAAGTTTGTGCAGTTGAACATAGAGTCTATGGTGTCTAAGGATACCCCATATCAGTGTGTGAAAGAGTATGGATAGTACAAACAAAGTTATGTTTGTTTTACCGATGACAGAGTATAGCCGACAGAGCAGTTTTGAAGGCAGAACTAGTAAATAAATTAAGGGATTATTTTTCTTGTCAAAATAATGACTTAATATTATAAAGAGCCAACATCCTCGATGTTTACTCTTGGATAAAGATGTGGAAGCTGACTAAAGAAAGATATCATGTTTGTATCTTGTATATAAAGATGTAATATTGTAATGTACCGAATATACTTGAAATGGAACTTGTGATAGTTGTATATTGTGATAACGGTGAAAGTTGTTGATGCAAAGTTGTAAGTAGTACCATATTGTAATTAGTAAACATTTGTATTATTTGTTTGGGCAGTGAGCTCATCTGGTAATTAGGTTTTGTATCTACAACTCCTAACAGGGTTGAGGCTTCTAACAAGGCCTATAGTCCCTTAACCAAGACTAATACACTATATGGTTGTAATAGACTCCTAACAGGGTCAACATCCTTAACAAGATACTTTTGATTAGTGGATCTTTGTGGGTACCATCCCCACCAGGGTTTTCCCTTGTCCAAGGTTTCCTCGAGAACATATCATGTGTTATGAGTTCTTTACATTTACTGTTATGTATGCTATTTAGTTTCTTATGTTTTGTATGCACTAAAGTAATCTGTTATATCCATAAGTGGGCAAAAGAAAAATTTTGTGAAATACTAATTCACCCCCCCCCTCTCAATATTTCCTATTTCTAACATAATAACCCTCCTGATAATCTTCTTTGTGACCTCAACAGGTTTATCTAACCAAAATTTTCCATCATGAAATCTTCTTAGCACGATTCTTATCCAATTAGTTTTGAAAGATTGCGGGAAGTATGTAAAATATGATAACCCTGACTCCTCAATATTCTTTAATTCCAATTTTAACTTTCCATCTGATCCAAAAACTTGTTGATAAGTAGAAATGGTCTCAAAATACCTACTTCTCTAATTTTGGAGTGAATATAGGCCCTAACGTCTTCTATTAGTATAACCCTATTTGGAATACTCAAAAATGTGCCCATATCATCTATTTGTGCTGCAACCTTGGGATGTGGCTTGAATTTGGCCTTGGTGAAATTATCCCTAACAATTAATTCTACTCCCTCCTCAATGTTTTGCAATTTGCTTGTAGATGATGTTGATTCCATAAATCAATTCTAGGGTTTTGGCAAGCAATAGATAACCAATCTTCGGTAGGCAAATGAAATTACTCGATATCATCAAAGAATTGTTGTTGATTTGATCTACAGTAGCTTTGAATCTTTTGTAAAAATCTTTAGCTTTGAACTCTGCTCTATGAAATCTTCATTCTTCAAAATCGTAATGTAACAATGAACTTTGTTTCCATGTATTTATAGGCTTTTCGATATTCCTGCTCAAACTTTAGTGCATTAAATGCGTGACCTAACTTTTGATACAAAACAGATGTCAACTCGACGATGTCTACAATTTTCTTTGCTTGGTTAACATAGAATTTCTTCATCAATTTGTACTATTGTCGGTTAACCTTGTATAGTGATTACCGATGGGTAACTAACTCTCATTTCTTCTTTTACCAACTATATGACATTTTTTAGCTCATACCACATAAACCATAGTCCATCTTTATTCATGCAGATTTGTTATTTGTACATCATATATAAGGAACTGTATGTAAAATGTGATCATTTAAAATGTTAGTTCCATAAATACCTTTGTCATCTTAAGTGGAGGTATTGATGTCACCCAATCTAGTGGATGAGGTTTCAACAATAGTGTTACTTGACTCAGCATTCTCATTAGATGCCTTCTTCCACATAGTGTTCCTTAACTTCATGATATCTACAATAGTATATCCACTTTCAAATATATAGTTTTCATTTGGTGCTCAGTCTCTACAGTTCTTACTTAAATGACTGACCTTGTGATAGTGCATACATGCCATTCTTGCATTTATCTAGTTTTTTGATTGTCCAATCTGACTCTTTCTATAACAATTTGCTACAATATGTCCATACCAACCACGTACAACATAATTAGTCCATGTATTATAATCCCAAACATATGAGTTACCTTGTCTCTTTGGTTGATATGGCTTTCGTTGTAGTTTCTCTTTAGGTGTCCAGACTTGTTTCATTTTTCCTTACACTCCCTTGCAATGTGTCCATGCTTATTACAAGTATAGCATATTTTCTCCACAGTAGTATTATTAGCAATGTCATTCTGCTTAGCTCTGTATTCATAAGCTAGATGTCCAAACTTACCATAGTAATAACAATATCCATTGAATTTAGGAATAACAGGAGGTTTTCCTTGTGCTTTGCTTCTACACACATTAGATGTATGTCCTAGTTTCCCACAGTGATAACATTTCAACACTTTAGGTTTCTAACTTTGATTGTTGTTGACTTTTTCAGCTTGTTGTGATGATTCTCCTTCACCAGTGTAGCCTATACCAGCTCAGCTTTTGAATCTTCTCTGGTTAGTCAGGAAATCATCAATGTTTTTAGAACTATCCTCAGCTATCTTCATCATTTCATTGTGTTTCTTTTGTATCTTTATTTCATTTCTTAGTTTTTCATTATCTTCTCTGAGTATTGCAACATCTTCAAGTCTTCTTGATAATTCTCCATTTACTCGATTCATTTCTTGATTAACTGTTATCATCTAATTTGATACTTGGAAGTGACAATCAGTGAGTCTTTGTATTTCACTTTCTTTTGCTTGGAGTTGTTCAGTCATCTATCTTTAGTCTTCAATAGCTAGATTCTGATCTTGTTCAGCTTGTCTAGCATTTTTCATGATTTCCACCATTCTTACCATCTGAGATTCTTGACTGATTTGAAGTGCTTTCACTTGCTCAAATAGATGCTGATTCTTTTCAGATAGATCAAAGATTATGCTTTCAGATCCATCAGAGATGCTTCTAGAGCTTGATCCAATATGATCAAATATTTCATCAGTAGGCTCTTCATGATAACCGATTTCATTCTACAGAATTTCAAGGTTCTTCCTTTCAGCCAGTAATTTCTTCAGTTCTTCCTTGGCTTTTTTATACTGTTCCACAAACATCTGTATTTGTATCTTTTGATTCTCAATAGTCTTGTCAAGCTTGTATCGCTCCATTACTTAGATCTTTACCCTTCAATGGTTAGACTGTTCAACAAGAGAATTGAGCTCTGATACCAATTGTTGGAATTAGGAGAGATAGGTACTGAGAGGGGAGGGGTGAATCAGTGCCTTCAAAAATTCTACTTGTAAAACTTTTCAGATCTATAACTGTATGTTGTGATAACCAATCAAAATAACTTGAATCTAATTGCATAAATAAATCATCTAGTTAACTTGAGAAAGTAAAAAACATGAAATCAATATGACAATCACATAACACAAGTATTTTGGTAATGCAGAAACCCTTGTAAGAAGGTAAAAACTGCGGTGGGAATGATACCCACAAATTCTTCACTACTGTAGATAGAAAATGTTTGCCTGTTAAGGATACAAGTTTTGCTCACTTTTGGTGATCTTACCCTATTAGGAGTAACATATTAGATCAGCTAGATCTACTAGTTATAGGATTTTGACAACACTAATGAAGTGTGCACTCGGTTAAGAGATTTACATAAGACTGTTAAGTCTACTCTGTTAAGAGATTTTACCAAAAAATCTATTACAATTATCAGAAAGTAATAGGCAATTATCTGCTAGTTACTCAATTGTCTAAAATAGATCTATAAATGCTTATAACTATCACCTTGACTGTGATGAATTTATACGCTGAATCTGCTCGGTAGCCTTCTCTGATTCTGCTCAATCTGATAACTTCTGTACTCTATTCTTCTTTATTAACTGATTGACTTGAAGTTAGGCAATGGCTTCAAGTGCTTTGTGATTCATATATATCAATTCACCAATAGAATAATGATGCGAACATTCAAAATATATAGTGTTCTATTTTGCCGCTTTAGCAAAAATTAGGTTACAAAAATAATCATAACCCTAAGATCTATGGTGCAAAAAAAAACCTAGATCAACTATTACAATAAGATAAACATTACATTTAATGAGTATCTTTTACAATAAATGCTCCTTGATCTTGGTAGATGGGTATGTGCAAGATCATGAGGGGCCAAACTATGCCCTTAAGTGGCAATGAAAAATCAGCAAATCGGGGTTAGTCAACTTGACATGAAAATTTCAACTAGCTATGAACCTAATATCAAAAAGTTGTAACAATAGAATCTATAGAAAAATGAATGTAGTTTCTAAAATACTAGGCCTTTTTTGAGGAAAAGTTAGTATGATTGGTGAAAAGTATAGATTTCAATGCAACAGTACAAAAATTTCAGGAAAAAAATAAGAAGTAGGTGTATGTCTGACCACCTTAATCATAATCAAATGATAATATTTTATCATAAGATTTTATATATAAGTAGTAGACTCATGCCCAAATGTGACGCATATTTTTTTGTAATTCTTTTCCAAAAAATAATTAACTATGAATTTTTTGCTACAACATTTTCAGAATAAAAAACTCCTGTGTCTGACCACCTTAACTCATTCAAAACTTCACAAAATTCAAAAAAAATAAAAATTCCTTATAGTAGGCGAAAAATAGAATGTGACGCATTTTTTGGATTTCAAAAATGTTATACCATCTGAAAGTTATAGTCATTTTTCAATCAGTATATAAATCAACACTTTAGAGGTAGCTCAATTAGAAAATAACTAATAATTGCTTACCGAATTCAAAATTTGATAGCAATTATATCAATAGAAATTTGATAATCTCCTTAAGATACCCTTTTCATTTTATCAAATTCGGGTGAAAAAAAAGTCGTCAGCTACATTGTCAAAGTTTTGAACTAACATCACCACTTTTTGGCCCCTCATGATCTTGCACATACCCAGACCATTTTACGATCTATTGTAACCGTTTGCATAGAAGAATGTGCCATTTTAGATTATTGTGCCATTTTTTGTGATCATCAGTAAACACTGTATAAACTACTCAGTGTATACTGTGATGCTCGGTGTTTACAATCCATCGGTGTCGGTGTCGCTGGTGCTCGGTAAACTGTGTGATGCTCTGTGTAAAAACTTTACCGACTACTTTGTCTTACTTCAAGTTACCGACCAACTCAATATAAGTGACCAACCGATCTCTTTGATATCCTTTGATACTAATGACAACTTTAAATGCTCAATAGAGATTAACAATGTATATGTATATATATATATATATATATATATATATATATATATATATATATATGTATATGTATATATATATATATATCTATATATATATATATATATGTATATGTATATATATATATATATATATATATATATATATATATATATATATATATATATATATATATACACATGTATGTATATATATACATATATATATATATATATATATACACATGTATGTATATATATACATGTATGTATATATTTACATGTATATATATATATGTATATATATATATGGATATATATGTATATATATATGTATATATATATATGTGTGTGTATATATATATATATATATATATATATATATATATATATATATATATATATATGTATATATATATATATGTATATATATATATATATGTGTATATATATATATATCTATATACATATGTATATATATATATACATACATACATATATATTTATATATATCTATATACATACATACATATATATGTATATATATCTATATACATACATACATACATACATACATACATATACACACACACACACACACATATATATATATATATATATATATATATATATACATACATACATACATACATACATACATACATACATATATACACACATATGTATATGTATATATATATACACACACAAGTATATATGAGTGTATATACACACTTGTATCTTTATATACACCCTTGTATACTTGTGTGTAGACTCCCTTGAAGATTTCCTCCAACCTTGCTCAAGGCCACTCCCACAAAACCCCAAATGGAGAAATTAGGGTTGTGGCCATGTTTTATTTTAGGCCAAACCCTAATTTTAAAATTAGGGTTAAGACTCGCCTTTGGAGCCAAAATTATTTTTAAATTTTAAGTTTGAAAATTATATTTAATTATGGCTTATCATTTTAAATACTGGTTATGAGTATGTAATGCTAGTTGACTTTTTCCTATGTTTCTTTGAAATTTTGTTTTTTAAATATTATTTTATTTAGCTTTTTGATTTCCAAGATTCCTTATGATTTACTTTATTAGATTTAAAAATATTTGGCCATTAAAGGGCTATTTGATTTATATTTCAAATTTTTTAATGTTGAGGAATTATTTAATGGGCCTTTATAATATTTTATTATTATTTTAGAAATTTCAGATTTCAAATTTTTGAATTAATATTTATAATTATTATTTGAACTTAATTAATGTTTTATTATAGTTTTGGTGAAATTATTTGATAATTATTATTTTACTAACTTTTATTTTTTTGTTTTAATATTTGAACTATTAGAGGGACCTAGGTAAATTATTTCACCCTAGTAATAGTATTTAATTTAATAATTATATTTTTTAATGTTTTCAATCCCTTAATTTGATTGTTATTATGATTATTAAACTTTGGGTAAATATATATCTTAATTAAAGGTTATATTAATCTAATTCCAAATTAATCGATTATTATTATACTTTAAATAGAAATAGTTTGTTAACCCTAAACATTGCATTTGGGTTATCATCACGATTATATTTTATCATTTTATCCCTTAATTGAATCTACATTTTGATCATTATGGTAACCTAGTATCCATTAGGGACCATTAGGGTTATGATATGATTAAGTTTGAGTTGAACTTATTCAAAATTGGACCCCTTAGGGTTGTTGACCTAATTGTTGACTTCTCCTATTTTCTAAATTTGGATTATTATCTTGGGTTATTCCCTTTTATTATTTTATGTTTAAACCTAGTTAGGTTTTCATTTGACTAAAGAAGTTTGACAAATGAGGGATGTTGGCAAGCCAACACTTTCCATAATTCCCCTTATGTGATGCAAAAACATCTTGGGCTTTGACCAATCTTGCATCAACCAAAAATATTTCTTGTTTTCTATTGTTTGCATTATAATTGTTTCATTGTTGTTTTACTTGACATCAGAGCTGTAATTTCCTACTTTTTGTGTGCTGATTGTGTGTCATGTAGCCATTGATCCTTAATGAATCAGCCTTTTTGATCTTTAGGCCTTAAAGAAGACCTAAAATAATATCTTTTTCCATGACCGCAAGTCCTAATTCATTATGAGTTGAAAGTTATGACCATTTTACTTAGGTACCTATTTTCAGTCTGTTTCACAAGAAACATGGAGTTTTTCATCTTGCATGGTTCTGTATGATGAGATGGGATATTTATAAATTTGGGACATGTTATTGGATCATGTGTGGACCTAAATGTAAAGGTGCATCATGTTTTGTTATTTCTTTCTTTATTTTTTGTTTACTCTTCTAGGTTGGACCTATAATGTAATTAATTGTCTGACTGGCCAACTTGTGGCTTTACTAGCTATAAATTTAGAGCTTGGATTATTGTAGAAGAGATGATGGAAGAATAGTAGAGAATAGTAGATCATATAGCATTTGGCTCTTGTGAGATTTTGAAGATCATATTGTTATTTGATAGTTGTAACAACAGAGCTAGTGGTTTGATTCTTGGAGACAAGGAGATTGCTTAGAGGCTTGTGAGCTCAAGTTCAGATTTGCCTTAGTGTTTCCATCAATTGATGATATGTTTTAGAGATTGACTAGATAAGAGATTGCAAAATTACCTTAATTATATTTTTCCCTAACCCAGAAGGCCTTACAGTCGGGCATGTTAATGAAAATTTAGTTGGAAACATTGTCTTGCTACGTAGTTCTGCATTGTGGATATTTGGTTGCTTGTTTGGACTGTCCTTAATTGGATCCTCCTTACCTTGACTACATCAAGTGGTATCAAAGCTTGAAGATCTTGAGTGTGCAAATTGATCTCCAAAGTTGAGGTTGTTTGCACTAGGACCTTGTTGGTGATTTGTTTCCTTAGTTTTTCAAAGATCTTGAAGGATGTCTCCAAGAGGATTGGACCCTGAGGAAATTGATGTTGTTTGTAATGTGGTGGAAGGAAAGATTTATGAGTATTTTTCTCTATGGGAAGTAGATTTTTTAAACTAGGTTGATAACCTTGTGAAGGAAAGTGTTGTTGAGCTTTATAGAGCTTACTAAAGTTGGAACATGTGAGTTTAGAAGAACATTGTTTGGCTGGTTAGAAGATTGGTCTACAAGAGAAGACATCTTGACAAGGTTGCTTGTGACAGTATGGAGGTTTAAGAGGTATGTGATATTGGTTTTTTGTGATCATTTGGTGGACTCTGACATGAAACCTGCAGAGAAACTTGTTACTATTGCTGAGATACCTATGTTTACCGACACTATGGTTGACCTTGTTGAGGCTAGTGAGAAGATTTTTTTTCATGTTCAGTCAGTTTGTGTCTGACATGGAAATTGTAGAGCATCTAGTTGTGCATGGTTAGGTTGTTGTTGAAGAGGAGTTATCTTTTTCTAAACACCTTTGTGATGATGGTGTTATTGGATTGCTTGTGTTCAGTGTTAAGGTGCTGATATTATTTGCTGGTTGTGGACTTGAGTTACTAATTGATAGTAATGATTCTGGTGCTTATTTAATACTCAATGATGAGTTGAAGGGTCAGTTTGTTCTTGTTCTTGAGAATGCTAATTGGTTGGTTATAGATTAGTTGAGGACAACTTGGCTGATAGACTTGTTCATTTTCCTGGTTTCAAGGATTGGCAAACCTTGTGTGAAGATGAAGTGTAAGAGTGTGCAAAGTGAAGACTTAGAGGATATGTATGTGAAGAACTAGTTTTGAGTTTATGTGATAAATCCTAGAATATGTTCTTCTAGCCATTGAGAAGATCTTTTTGAACTTGGGGTGTCTGATGCAAGAGCATCTTAGGCTTTAAGCAATCTTGCATCAACTAAAAACATTTCCTATTTTTTGTTGTTTGCATTATAATTGTTGTATTTATTGTTTTAATGTTGTGAAAATATTACATGATATTGAAGACCTATTTTGGAACCTTCTCCTATGATTGCATAAGGATTGGATGGACCGTTTCAAAGTTAGAGTTATTTTACTTGTCGTTAGAGTCATAATTTCTTGCTTTCTATGTGTTGATTGTGCATCGTGTAGTCATTGATCCTTAATGAATCATAATTTTATCTCTTATGGCCTTAAAGAGGACCTAAAATTATATCTTTTCCCAAGACTACAATTCCTAATTCATTATGAGTTGAAATTTATGACCATTTTTCTCAGGTACCTATTTTCAGCCTGTTTCACATGAAACATGGAGCTTTTCATCTTGCATGGTTCTGTATGATGAGATGGGATATTTATAAGTTTGGGACATGTTATTGGATCATGTGTGGAACTAAATTAAAAGGTGCATCACATTTTGTTTTTTCTTTCTTTATTTTTGGTTTACTCTTATAGGCTGGACCTATAATGTAATTAATTGTCTAACTGGCCGACTTGTGGCTTTGCTGGCTATAAATTTGGAGCTTGGATTATTTTAGAAGAGATGATGGAAGACTATTAGATAATATTAGATCATATATCATTTGGATCCTATGAGATCTTGAAGATTAGATTATTATCTCATAGTTGTAACAGTAGAGCTAGTGGTTTGCATGCTTGGAGACAAGGAGATTGCTTAGAGGCTTACGAGCTCAAGTTCAAATCTGCCTATGCTTCCATCAGTTATTAATTTGTTTAAGAGCTGGACTAGCTAAGAGATTGAAAAATTACCTTAATTGTATTTGGCCCTAACTTGGAAGGCCTTACAGTCGGGCATGTTAATGAAAATTTAGTTGGAAACATTGTCTTGTTGTGTAGTTCCACATTGTGGATGTTTGGCTACTTGTTTGGATTGTCCTTAATTGGATCCTCCTTACCTTGACTGCATCATTATGAGTTGATAAGTGATGATTGTTGAGTTACATTTTTGAGTTGAGTACTCCATAGTGTGTAACATAATTGATGTTTTGTGCTTTACAAAAAAAATTGTTGTGTGTGCTTTTCCCTAATTTTTGGGCATGACAGTAATCTAATTGGTAATTTGAAGCCATCAATGAAAACTTAGAATCCTAAACAATTAGTATACCATTTATGGCTTCATAATTATTAAGTGAAAGAGATTTTTCTGATCCAGAAGCCCCTTTGGTGATGATCCTATGTAGTTCCACATAGACATGAAATGTTCCTTAGAAGACTTTTAATCTCACAATAGATGAGAAACATAAATGTAGGCATCATGGTCACAATTCTTTGCAGACACAATAAATTGAGTGGTATATTCAGAAGATGAAATTCAACCACTACTCCTCTGGTTCAAAGTTGACACTGTAGGATCCAAAAACCATAGATAATGATGGCTAAGTTAAATACAAAAAGAGAGGGTGATGAATAAATTGAGAGAGTAGAGGCTAGAGGGCCATAAGGATAAAAATATTCTAGGGTTTACAAAGATTATAATTTCCATATAATTTCTACAAACCTTGTATTATTTTGGTCATTATGGCTCTCCTCCTCCGCTCTCTCAATTTATCCCTTATTTATGGTTTTTGGACCCTAGAGTGTCAACTTAGAACTAGAGTAGTGGTTGTGTTGCATCGTCTTGGTATACCACTCAATTATCTTGTATCTCCAAAGAATTGTGATCATGATGCCTATTTTTATGTTTCTCATCTATTGTGTCCCAAGACCCCTTATGACCCTTTACAATCCCTAAGAATACATCTTAGAGGTATTAAATTATCATAAGGGGTCATAAGAGGCTCCTAGGAGGGGCCAAATGAGCTTCCACCTTTACATGGCTGGCCCTATTAAGTAGATAATGTTAAACTATTCTGGAAACAAAGAGAAGCAAAATATTTCAAGGTCCTAGGGACAAAAAAAATTATTCATAGTCTTTAGTTTGTGAAACTCTCCAAACTTGTTATACTTTTGCAACTCATCAACACTAGAGGTCTGAAGGAATCAATTATTTGGTCAATTATGACAAGGTAATCAAAGTTTTCTTATCCCTAAAGGGCTTATTTAATGAAGAGGGGGATGCAACTAGTGACAAGGAATCAACAAATAGCTCTATCATCCTACTCTTCTTCTCATCAAAGGCTTACTTAAGCAATAGTTTGAGTGCAAATCCTGCTCCATCTTTATCTGTCATCAAAGATCATATGAACTAGAGAAAAAGAGAATTTAAAGAGTCGTGACTCTTAAGATTGTACTTAATATAGCCAAACTTCATTCAATGGTACATTAAACCAGTGATCCAGATTAAACTAGTAAACCAAAGGACAACAAACTGAATTGTATTAACTTGATGTGTTGTGAAAAATAATGAACCACAACTAAATGCAGTAAGTACAACTAACATCACTTTGGAGGAATGCATGATTGTTTGACATAGTAAGCCAAACTATGAATATGCAATAATATGCATTGTGCACCTCATGGAGCGATTTTACAATAGATGATTAATATATATTATTTATAAAAAAAAACTCAATAGGTCATCAATTTTTTGACCAACATGACTATTTACTTTGACGTCAAAGCTATACTCACAACGTATATAGTAATGGAGAATTTGACCAAAGTTGGTTGAAAATGCTCAATGCTTTATTTTACTATTCGACCACATTCGGTCAAAATTCCTCATGGAAATATTGGTCATTATTGATATTGTAGCTGGCAAATTGATGTTGTCTTGGTTGAAATCTTGATCAAACTATAAGTTGAATATTTTACAATAAATTTACTTGTGGAAAAATTGACAAAGAAAGTTCAACAACAAAAATAGTCATTCGGTTGACCATTTTGTGTCAAAAAATAGACTAATGTGCATAAAAAATGAGGCTAAAATTTACTAGTGTTATGTCATTGTCACTAATGGTCATTTCATATTGAATTTATGAATTTATAAGGGATTGGTCGGTTGGATTTTCTTGCGCAAATTCTAGAGGGATATAAATGTTTAAATTAGAGAATCATCTCTTCTTTCTTTGTTTTGGAAAAATAATCCTTAGGGAATATTTCCCTTCATTAAATAAAATAAAACATTATGTTATTGCCGAAATGGTTAGTGCTCCCCTCAGGATTTGTGTCTTCTATAAGTCTAGTGGTTGTATGGAGCATTAATAGGTTGATATTTTTGTGCAATGACAACTACTACTTGTAACAAGTGGTATTAGAGCTTGGTCATAGGTTTGAATCCCCTCAGGTAATGTTGAGGGGTAGATTGTTGGCAAAATGGTCAACACTCCTCTTGAGATTCATGACATGGCTTAACCACCTCCTGTGTCTTCTA
Source organism: Chamaecyparis obtusa (assembly GCA_027943335.1). NCBI lineage: Eukaryota > Viridiplantae > Streptophyta > Pinopsida > Cupressales > Cupressaceae > Chamaecyparis > Chamaecyparis obtusa. Next base: position 2,798,990 of record BSBK01000192.1, on the reverse strand, counting down.
TAAGTCTAGTGGTTGTATCAAGCATTTATAGGTTAATCTTTTAGTGTAACGACAACCACTACTTGTAACATATGTATGTATCTTCTAGCCATAGAGAGACAAGTGAGGATCTAGATCCCTCTAATAATTCTTGAAATGTCTTAATGTAGGAAAAATTTAAAAAATCTTCTAAGAAATTTACATAGTACATGCAATTGGACATTATATTTATTTCTAGGTTGATCCTTTTGATTAAAATAGCATGTATCAATTCATCATTTTGAATGGAATCCACTAAACAAATAACAAAAATATCCATAGTTGTTTAGACTTCCATGCACCTCTTATGCCTCTCCTTCCAATTAAATAATTAATACATACAAACCCAAGCCCTAATCCTTTGATCCCAAAACCATTTTCCATTAGTATCATCAACTTGATAATGATACTAAGAAGCTATTCCATTAGAATACTATTATTCAAGACTTTATTGATTCCATTCCTATAACTATCAAGGGTGTTAATAATAAAGAAACTAATTTTTTTGCACCTCCTACTTAGAATTCATAAATCTACACGAAGCATGTGTCTTCTCATTCTACCAACACAATTGAGCCTACCTTTTCTATGCTTTTTCTTGTATGAATATTTTTGAGTCTCACAAAATTGCACTTGTGAACAAAGAAACCACATTTTATGAGGCTTGTATTGTTGTTAACCTTATTGATGGATCATTACCTAAACCTAAGATCTAACCTAAAATTGATCTTTTTATTACATTTGATTGTAATGAAACCATTAAGGCACCCGTTGGTCCCCTTTAAATTATTACAAAGATTAATAATATTCCTTCTTTAGGTGTGCTCATTGACACTACTTATGCAGTGAATGTTACAACAAAAGAACATCTTTACACACGATAGTTTTATACTCATATGAGGAATAGGATGTGATTATTAAGACTTTAAATGGTTGTACTTGTCCTATCCATTATTATACTACCTTTTCCATTAAGGTTGGTAAGAATTTCTTATATATTACCTCTATTCTCATCCCAACTTTCAATCAATTACAAGTGTTTCTTGGTCTTCCTAGGCTCATTTCAATGCAAGCTATTATCTCTCCTATCTACGAGTGTTTGACATTTACCCACAATAGAGGAATAATCACATGATCAATCATAGTCTTTATCATACCTTCACAATTCATGCAAACTTTGAGCTTGACTTGTTTTGGCCTAATGTGCCTCAACAAATTCAACCTTGCCAAGATAATTTTTTCATATGCTACAAAAAAATAAAATCCAAAAGATTTATGAATTGCAAAAACCTAAGGATATCTCAAATCCTTTTCATGCACCTAGACTCCTTCCTACACCTTCCACTCCTATTTATACATTTGTTCCACCACCTATTTCTTACAAGAATTTTATTTTCTCTATCTCTTAACCTAGTGATTTTATTTCCATTCTTCCTTTAAAGGGAGAAAAGGATCGATGTCGATTGACCCCAAACCACCTTAAATTTCAAGCGAAACCAAATGTAACCATTGTGCTCATGACTGCCACTATAGACATCATGGTAGGGCCCATTATCTTTCTTCCCAAACAATTTCCTCCCCTAAACCACCTTATAATGCCTTGATACACTTTGACAAAATGATGACTACCTCAAGGGAAGAAGTTAATTTAAAGAAAGTTAAATTGCATAAACATGATAATTCTTCTTTTCACATTAAATATCCCATTTGACTAATATAGATGAAGAATATACTATTTATGATGATACAAATGTTAATTATGCAAAATATAATGTTGATCCTAATGGCTCTAATGATAAGTATAAGTTTATTGATGTTAGACATGACTTATCTTCTATATTTTCAAAAATTTATCCTTATCTCTAAGTAACAAACATAGAGACTCATCAATGAAGCATGGTCCTTTTTCTAAAATATAAATGGCTACATCAACCATTCTCAATATTGTTCCTTTTTCCTATTATACACCTTCCCTAAAAAATGATGTTTGAGCAGGGGGTAAATGATACGCTTGATTACCTCCTCTTGTATGGTGGATTCTTTTATGTTTTTCCTTCTTTGTAATGTGTTTCTCCCATGATGTTCTACAAGATTTTAATATGTTATATATATTTATTTAAGCAATCCTTGTCTCCCTTAGTGTAAGGTGATAAACAAATAGAACCTTTCATGACGTTTCTCTATTTGTATTACTTTTCTTCTATATGTCATACATGTGTTATTGTCATAAATATGCCTTATTTTTGTCTAATTGGGATGATGTAAAGTGGTAGAAAGCATTTACTCTTTTTGGTCTTCATAATGCCTTCCCAAAATGACCTTTTATTTTATTTCTCTTATGTGGTCTTCTTCCATTGTGATTGTAGTTCTGCTAGTTTTGGGGAATGGTGTCAATTCATTTTTTTCATAATTCTTAATATACGAGTTATCATATGATCACACTGAACCTAGAGTAAGTAAATCGATTCATGATCTCTTTTACATGTGCTTTATTTCATTTTTTCCCTCACTTGTGGCCATATCATAGTGGAAATGTCTTTTGTATTCATGTATGATCCCCTTAAGGTATTTGTAATCACTTTAACGTGGGGGAATAAACTCCACTCCTTGTTACACATTTTTCACACACACACAATAAAAATTTAATTCATTTCTCCAATGTCTTAGAGAATGGCCTTGGAGACCATTCTTTCCTTTGATTCATCTTTCATTGCATTACATATTTTTACCTTTGTGCATTATTCAACAGATTCCTTTGGAGACAATTCATTTGTTAGGCCTAATCCTCTTATGGCATATTTCCTTTTGGATAATGCTTCACTTGTTTATCCTTTTTTATGGGTTGACTAGCATAATATAATTTTCTAGACTTTTAATTCCAAGTTTTGCACTAATATCTCTCTCTTTTTACATGACCCATTATAAGTCAAACTTTACTAGGATAGTGGTCATGTCTACCCTTCTCTCTATTTTTTGAGTGTTGCTACTTTTTATCTTGGTTTTGGATTTGATAAGGGCGTAACTCACTTGGGGGTTTGGTATCTATTTTTATCCTTAACATTTATAGATAAAAATTTATCACTTTGATCTACTTTACCATGAGAAAGAGGTAATCTCATACTCCAACTAAAGTGGGGGCTAAATGTATCATCCTAAATTGTACACATCTGAAATTGATGCTTAGTTAGGTTCTATTTCAGTGTTATCTATATTTTTTTTTATTATGATAGATCTAGAGCCATTATTATTTTATCTCTAACATCTCCTCTTTCATTGGGTCCCCCTAAAAAATATCAATCCTTGTGGGAGGAATAGGTTGAACCAGTCAACCTATTCCCTGAGATTTTCTCTAAAACTTGATTTAGGAAATGGTCTCAATGGTTAAGTGGGAAATTCAAATTCACATCATCATCCTTTGATTTTAGAGCTCCCAAATATTTATGAGAGGTATATAATAAACCTTCCTCTCCTCATTTTGTGATCCAATTTCAAAGTGTCATTACAAGCTCAAGAACTAAAGCATTCAAGAACTCTAAGGTATATTTTAATTATCCAAGGCATATTTTAAATAAACTCTTTTTCATTGTAGAAAACATCTTTCCCTCATGAAGGCCAAGTAGAGGAGACCTCAATCAATCAAGTATATCCTTCTTTCAACTACATAAATATCAATGAAAATCTATTCCCTCTTAAGGAAAGTGACATCAAGCATAACAAAATTCAAGATTTAAGGATTATTTATAGATCTATTAATTTTAGAAAGGAGTCCTTAATTCTTGTCAACAATTGAAGGAAATAAAAAAAAATTCAAAAATTCTTCACAGACATTATGACTCCAAGTCTATTTGTGAAGGTAAAAACATTTCATTTTCAGATATACCCTCTAGGTTATATTAACACACTCTCCATTTATGCATATTTCATTTCAATTTAAAGTTTGATTCTTCAATAAAGGTTTGAATGAGGCAAACCCCTCTCTACCAAAATTTTTATCTATTTTTCTATTTGCAAGAATAGGTGACTCAAATTTTGGGACTAGATCCAGGAAGTACATGACCTCATCTATAGTATAAAATTTAAAATAGTCAGAAGTACAAGGAATAGGTTGACCCAATCAACTTAGTCCTAGGAATAGGTCAACCCAATAAACCTAGTCCCAAGCCTTCAAATTGCATTTACAAGTTAGTTTAGAACTATTTTTGGATTATGTTTCTAATAATAGAACTAGTTTTTCTACTTTATGTTAGTATGTGCATGATAAAAGTCAACATTATTTCTCATTTGATCTTATATTTTACTTCTCTCCTCAATTTTTTCACTTACAATCACTCCTCAATTATATAATATTAAAGTAACTTTTTGTATCCATTTGGTGTTTGATTCCCTTTGCAAGCCTAATTGGATACTGGTCAAGTTCCAATATAACATAAAGGAAATGAATAGGCCTAGCTCACTAAGTTCTTGCATAGGAGCTATATGAACTTTTCCTTACCTTTTCTTCATCCAAAATTAATTAATCAATTCTTTTATGCTACATTTATATTTATTTCTACAAAGTTTTTATAATTTTTGTAAATATTTGGTCAAGGGTATTTACAAGGTCATGGTATGCCAAACTAGACCCTTAAGTGGTAATGAAAATTTAGAAAATCAAGGTTAGAAAATCAGGGTTAGGAAAGTTGACATAAAAATTTTAAGCAAGTTATCAAACTTATATAAAAAATATGAAAGAAGAGAATCTATAGAAAATTGAATTTATTTTCTAAGATAGTAGCCTTTTTTTCAAAAAAGTATTTTATATGATGGAAATTTCAAATTTCAATGTAGTAGTACTAAAATTTTAGTAAAAAGAAGAAGTAGGTGTATGTCTAACCACCTTAAACAAAATCAAATGATAATATGTTTTACAAGATTCTAGATATAAGTAGTAAACTCATGTCTAGATGTGATGCATATTCTTTTAAATTTTTTTCAAGTAATAATCAATTATGATTTTCCTGCTACAACTTTTCTAGAATATAAAAACTCTTGTATCTAACCACCTTAACTTAGTCTTTAGAAACTACATCAAATTGAAAACATTTTTTTCTTGTATAAGGTGAAGCATATATAATGTGACACATGGTTTGGATTTCAAAAGTGTTCTACTATTTGAAATTTATAGCTATTTTTCAATTAGTCTATCAATCAGGACTAAAAGGATAAGAATTGGGTGTATGTGTGACCACCTTAAACATAATCAGATGATAATCCCTTTTTACAAGATTCTAGATATAAGTTGTAGACTCATTTTCATATGTGACAAATATTTTTTATTATTTTTTTTCTGACTAAATAATTAATTATGATTTTTATACTACAAATTTTCTAGAATATAAAAACTCTCGTGTCTAATACCCTTAACCTAGTGTAAACTTGATCAAATTGAAAACTTTTTTTTTCTTGTAGTAGGCAAAGCATAGAATGTGATGCATGTTTCGGATTTCAAAAATATTAGATTGTTTGAAAATTATAGTTATTTTTCAGTCAGTATATCAATTAGAACTTCTTTTTCACATCACCACTTTTTGGCATACCATGATCCCTCACATACCCTCAAGTTTTTACATAACCCTCCTCTCAATATTAGTGTAGGAAGTTGTTTTTCTATCTTAATTTCCTTACATTATTTACCTCATCCCAAGAATTCTTATTTTAATTTTTTCTATTTAGGGTTTAGTTTCATGTTGAATTATTTTTTTATAATTCCAATTCGCTATAAATCTTTCTTTAATAATGTCACATGAGTTATACTACTAGTGAAAAACAAATTCAAAATTATAATTAAAAAAATTGTACAATATTGATTTTTTTCCTCAAAAGTGGTCCACATAAGAAAGGTAAAGAAAAAATTGTGCTCTTCTTTTGCTAACTAGTACAATATAATTGGTCTATACTATTCAAGTGTTGTATATATTCAAACGCAAAAATCCTATCTCTCACATGAAATGGATGTTTATGCATAGTCAACCATCTATAAGGTATTCTCTTGATGATTGGAGATGCATTTTTGGTTTGAATACTAACATGGATGAACCTAGATCTATAGTAAATGCATTAGGTATGAATGATGCATAATCTTGGAAAATTGATATGGATGAAGAAATGAAAAGTTTGAAAAGTAATGATACATGAGATATTGTTCAATTTTCTAAAGGACAAAACCTTATTGGTTGTAAATGGGTGTTCAAGAAAAATATTGGTTTAAAAGGAAGCATTCAGACACATAAAGAAAGGTTGGTTGTGAAAAGCTACTCTCAAGTTGAGGGTGTTGACAATGGTGAGATATTTTCTTCTATTGCAATAATGACATATGTTACATTTTTGTGTTTTATTATTGTTGCTTATGATTTAGAGGTTAAGGAAATGGATGTGAAATATTTTTTTCTTAATAGTGATTTGGAAGAGAATATTTATATGACACAACAAGAGTACTTACCGGTAAAAGGTAAACGTAACCTAATTTATAAATTGAATAAATCTTTGTATGGCCTCAAGAAGAGTCCTAAGATCTATTGGAGATTTTTTAGCAAGCCAGTGTTGATTGTATGTTTGTCATTGATGACAACATATGATAAGTAGCATGCATGGAAGTCTTATGTAGTGAGATTTCAATATATGTAGCATAGACATGTTATCAACATGATATCAAGGACACATAGGTTAATTATTAGTATAGACAGTTATATAGCAGTTTGTGCCAGTAGTGTTCTATGAGTGATTATTCGTACAATCATCATGGACCCTTGTGCATTTGGATATGTGATGGAGACATGTTAGTGATGTTACATTCATAGATGTTTGAGTCTAATGTGTAGTAGAAATGAAGTTATGAAGTCTTTGTTCACTAGTTGTAGTTTCCCATGTTTATCCAGAATAGCCGACATAATTATATTGGTATAGGAGTTGTGCCTATCATTTTGGTATGCACGCTTGGATTAGTGATTAGAGAAGAGTTAAGAATGTTTTTCTAAGAGAGCATGGTGTAATTCATCTTGAGGAGAAAGTATCAGATAATTTGGTAGAACTGATAGTGTGTAGCGTGTCTCTACACTTATTGATTTGGATAGGTCCCATTTTGTGTTGTGTGCTTAGTAGAGCCAACCAAGATGTTATTGGAGAGTTTTATTATTTCTCTAATATGATTTCAAGGTGGTTCTAATAGGATGACTTGATTATACCATATAGAGGAAAGATATTTATAGGAAGTCATTTGTGATTGGTAAGATATGGTTCAGAGTTGAATGTGAAGAGCATAGTAGAGAGTGCAAAGTGTTGAGCCAACAATATATGTGGCTAAGTAAAGAATATATACTATACATTGGAACTGATCTAGACAATAGGTCAAAGTGTAGTTCACCAAGATCCAGATATAGTGTGTATTTATTATTTAGAAGGTTGCAACCTTCACCCCTTTGAGCAGTGAGCTCTCAGACAGTGCGTCCTCACCCCTAACAGAGTCAATCATAAAAGACTCCTAATAGGGTCTGACCTCTGACTAGGTCATTGTACTTATTGCATTGTAAAGATCAACTCCTAATAGGGTTGTAAGATCTTCTAACAAGGATCATTATACGCTAGTGCCGTTTATTAGTGGGTGTCAATTCCCACCAGGGTTTTTACCTATTTGGGTTTCCCTGTAACCAAAATATTGGTGTTCTGTTCAAGTGTTCTTTCATTTTGTTTATGGTTAATATTTAAGTTTACCTAATTAGATAAAGAATTGAAACTTTTAGATAATTGATTCACCCCCCTTCTCAATTATCTCTTGGGACTATTCCTAATAGTTGGTATCAAAGCCAAGTTCCCCAGAGAGAAAGTTTAATAGCTCGAGATTGGATGGAATACTTTAGAAAAGAAAGTCCTAAGTTTGATGGAGTGAATTATAATGGTTGGAAAAACAAAATGATGACACATTTACAATACATTGCTTTTGAAGTTTTTGAATTGGTTTTGAAAGAGGTTAAAGTTCCATCTCTAGCAAATCTTTCAAAAGAAGATGCTATTGACAAGCATAAGGATTTGTTCCATTAGAATGCAATAGCCAAAGAAGCCCTTATCAGTGCCTTATTTGATAGTGAGTTTTCAGAGATAAAGAAAGTAGACACAACTTACAAGATATGGAAGCACCTAGAAGACATGTTTGAAGGAGACACACAAGAAAAGAATGCACACATAAAGACATGGAAGAAAATATACAATACATTGGAGATGCTACTTGAAGAGAATATAAGAGCCTATAATCAAAGGATTAATGAAGCTATTGCTTGAGTCAAAAACAATGGTTGAGAAATCTTAGAAGAAGACATCATGGATAAGTTGATGACTACCTTGACACTAGAATATGAGAAAGATAAACATCCTTGATGAAACTATTCAATTATCATAAAACTTTGAAAGATAGACCTTAATCAACAAGATTGTTACATTTGAAATATCAAGTTTGAAGATAGAGCCTAAAAGTGAAACTGTCTTCAAAGCCTCAGTCCATGGTAAGAAATCCTTGCACACCTCTGGTAATTTTGATGATGATGATGATGAAGAAAAGGCACTAGATTATTTCATTTTTATGATTGCTAGAAGAGAAAAGAAAGGAAAAGGAAAATATGAAGGTCAATTGCCATTCAAGTGATTCTCATGTAATAAGATTGGTCACTTTGCATCCAAGTGTCCTACAAGAGTTAAGAAGTTCAAAAATAACTACAAGCCTAAGTATACAAAGGAATGTTACTATGCTGGTGTTGGAGTATCAGATGAAGAATCTATAGAAGAGGAAATTGGATTCATCGCTCTTGAAGATGAAAAGAACACCCAAGAGTTAGCACTGATTTCACATGCAAACATCAGGATAGATTAGATCATTGAAAATGGTTTCTTACATCACATGATAGGAGACAAAGATAGATTTGTTCATTTGGATAGGTACAAAGGTGGCATGGTTAGATTTGGAGATAACACTCCTAAACCTATCATTGGTAGAGGAGCTATCACATTGGTTAGAAAGAACAAAACTGATTATGTTCCTTATGTAGATGGGTTAAGATAAGAAATGTAAAGGAAGTGAGAGATCCACCTAGCATAACAAAGCTAGTTGATACTATTTGTAGGGAATGTGTAATGGGAAAACATGTAAGGAATCCATTTAGGAGAAAGTATAATTTAGCAGAGAACAAGTTGGATCTGATTCATACAGACCTATGTGGACGAACTCAAACAAGACCATACTATGGTGAAAAGTATTTCATTTTTTTTTTGATGATTATTCTAGAATGATGTGGGTTGCATTCTTGAAAGATAAGTCAGGATCATTTGAGAAGTTCAAATTATTCATGATTGTGATTGTCATTGATGTCAACACAATGATCTTCTGAAGATTAGTAGAGAAGCAAACAGTGTTTGAGTTAGCACACTTGGGATATTGAATTTGAAGCTATGTGATTTTGAGGAGTTACTCTATAATGTGTTATAAGATTGTGGTTAAGAGTGTAGACAATAATTCATTCATTCATGGAAGTTATGTCTATTTCAGTGGAAGCAGTATTCAAATAGTGTTCTTGAGTAGCGGTTAGTGAAAATTGGATGATATCTCCTAATTGGGATGGAATCTGGTTATGTGTAGTTAGAGAGCATTTGAAGACATGTTGATAGTGATGTGGATGACAATGCAAGATCTGAGATCACACGAATGAAGAATTATATTGATTGGAAGCTAGCAATTTTGTGTAATTTTGATGTAATGTGTGGAAACTTTTATTTTGTAATTTGTATGCCAACTCACTTGTAACTACTTGAGTTTCATATAAAGGAAGGAATGTATTCCTTTTTGTAATAAGGACATGTAATGAATGTAAGTATATGAATAAATTGTGAAAGAAATTTTTTTGAAAGACGATATGCAAAGTACTGAGATCTGGTATTGAGATCTGAAGTAGTTGGTGTAGTTTGGCATGGTAAGAGAAGGAGTATTGAATTGTTGAGGTTAGTAATCTTTTGGTATTATTCTATTAAGTAATACAAATATTAGTTGGACAGTGAGTTCAATGATCTTACCTTGAAGCTGTTTGGGTAGTGGGTCCTTCTGTCTTCCATAACTCCTAACAGAGTTAGAATCTTTTAATAGGGATTCAAAATCTCCTAATAGGGATTCATATGTAATGAATGCATTTTTTAAGACTCCTAATAGAGTCCATCCTCTCACAAAGAACTTTCATATTAGTGCATCTTTTGTGGGCATCATTCCCATTGGGGTTTACTCTTTGATCAAGAGGTTCCCTAGTCAATATATCTTGTGTCATTGTATTATTATGCATGCATATCTTTATATGGTTGTTGATTACTTTTCTTACATGGTTAAAATATATTAAGGTTGGTAAAATTTGTATTTATCAGATAACTAATTCACCCCCCCCTCTCAGTTATCTTGGTGGACTTTACTATCTAACAATTAGTATCAGAGTAGAAGGTTCTTGAAGGAAATGTTTAATAGCTTAAGGAGATCCATGGAGAATTTCAAGAAGGAAAGCTCTAAGTTTGATGGAGTAAATTTTGACAGCTGGAAAGAAAAGATGAAGACACATCTAGTTTGTTTAGGACCAGGTTATTAGTTAATCACAAAGAATGAGAAGACTATTATTGATGAGGATAACATTTAAGCATGTACTAAAGAGGAAATAGATCTATTCATGTGTAACATACTTGCCAGAGAAGCACTTTTTTCAGCCCTTCCAGAAAATGAGTATAGTCAGGTAAATATTTGAAAACATCTCATGAAATTTGGTTAGATTTACACTCTACTTTTGAAGGTGATGAACATGAAAATAAAGTCATATTACATAATTGGATATGTGCATTTGAAGATATAATAATGATGGAAGATGAATATGTTAGAAGCTATATTGGTAGAATGTTAGAGATTGTTACAAGTATAAACTATTGTGGGGGAACAAAGACAAAGAATGAAGTAATATGGAAAATTCTAAGGACATTGACTCCTGCATTCAAAAAGATAACACAAATTATTGAACAAGTTATTCCTTGTACTACAAACTTTACCAGAGAGACTGTTCTTAGAAAATTGGAAGTAGCAAAGATGAACCTAAGGTTACCAAAAGACTTACCTAGAATGTAGACAACATTCAGTGCACTTAGTGTTCTCCCTACCTTGTCAAAAAGTATTAGAGTGAGTAGAGATTATGCTAGTAGTAGTAGATCTAGAAATGAAGAAGATAGGAAGATTGACAAAGGTATTGCCTTGCTTGTGAAAAGAGAACCAGATGGTAAGAAAAATTTTAAATGTTGGACTTGTCAAGAATATGGTCATTTTTCATCTAAATGTCCTAAGAGAGTTAAGAAGTATAGGAAGAACTTTAATCCTAGAAGATCTAAAGAATGTTACTATGCAAATGATGAAGAACTTGAAGCTAGTTTGGAGAAATCTTTGAGTGAAGTTGATAATGAGAATAATGATAATATAGGATTTGTAGCAATTAAAGAAGAAAATCCTAAAACTAAAATTAAGGAAGAAAAAGCTTTATTTTCTCAAGTAGAAATGAAAACTGATTGGATTATAGATAGTGGTTGTTCACATCATATGACTAGAGACATTAACTTTTTGAAATTAAGGAAGAAAAAGTTTTATTTTCTCAAGTAGAAAAGAAAACTTATTGGATTATAGATAGTGGTTGTTCACATCATATGACTAGAGACATGAAAAATTTCATAAAGTTTAACAATTATGATGGAGGATTTGTTAGAGTTAGAAACAATGCACCTTGTTTGATTAAGGGTATATGATCTACTACTCTTGATGGAAAGACTAATACTGATGATGTTTACTTTTTGGATGGTTTGAAACATAATCTTTTGAGTGTTGGATGACTAGTTGATAAGGGATATCAAGTTTGGTTTATTGAGAAAAATTGTGTGATAAAATACAAAGATGGAAATTTGATTGATAATAGATCTAGAACCAAAGGTAATGTATTTCAGTTGAATCCTAGTGAGATGACATGTTTGATTACTAAGATTGATGATAGTTTGTTATGGCACAAAAGATTTTGTCATATAAACTTTGATAACATTGTGAAAGTGAGTACTACACTTGTAGTAAGAGATTTGCCTAAAATTATGAAGCCTATTTGCAAGGAATGTGTGATGGCTAAATAGAAGAGAAGCTCATTTCCCAGTAAGAAGTTTACAACAATAGAGAAGTTGGAGATTGTTAATACATATTTGAGTGGTCCTACAAGGACTAGAGGATTCTATGGAGAAAGATATTTTATGATTCTTGTTGATGATTTTACAAGAATGATATGGATTGCATTTCTTAAAGAGAAATCTAAAGCATTTGATAAGTTTAAGATCATTAAGAACAAAGTTGAGAATGAATCTGGAATGAAGATTATGTTGGAGATTTGATAGCAAGCTAGTGCTGACTGTATGTTTGTCATTGATGAAAACATATTGTAAGTAGCATGTGTGGAAGACTTATTTAGTAATATTTAAGTATATGTAGCATGGACATATTATTAGCATTATATCATGGACACAGAGCTTAATTGTTAGTACAAATAGTTATATAGCAGCTTGTGTCAGTAGTGTTCCTCACAAAGTAATAGGCAGTGTTCTATGTGTGATAGTTTGTATAATTGTCATGGAGCTTTCCACATTTGGATATGTGATGGAGACATGTTAGTGATGTTACATTCATGGATGTAGAGTCTGATGATGAGTATAAGTGAATTTATGCAAATGTTATTCACTAGTAGTAGTTTCTTGTGTTTATTCAGAAGAGCTAATAGAGATTATATTGGTTCTGGAGTTGCGCCTATCATTATGGTACACACCCTTAGATTAGTGCTTAGAGAAGAGATAATGATATTTGGTTAAGAGTGTATGATGTTGTTGAGCTTGAGGGGAAAGATCCAATTATTTTGGTAGAGCTGATAGTGTGTAGGTGTATCTACAATTATCTTATTGGACAGGTCCCAGAATGTGTTGTATGCTTAGTAGAGCTGACTAAATTATTATTGGAATTTGTTATGGCTACTCTATTATTATTTTAAGGTGGTTCTAATAGGCCAACTTGATTATATCATTTAGAGGAAAGATATTTATAGGTAGTCATTTGTGATTGCTAGAGTATGGTTCATAGTTGATTGTGAAGAGCAGAGCAGAGTGTGTGAAATGTTGAGCCATTAGAAGAAGGTCTATGTGACCAAATAAATTATTTTTTCTATACATTGGAACTGATCCAGATGGAAAGTCTAAGCATAATTCACCAAGATCTAGATATAGTGTATATTTATTATTCAAAAGGTTTTAGCCTTCACCCATTTGAGCAGTGTGCTCTCAGACAGTGCATTCTCACCCCTAACAAGGTTAATTGTAAAAGACTCCTAATAGGGTCTGACCCTTGACAAGGTCTACTATACTAAATACATTGTAAAGAAACTCCTAACAGGGTTAAGGATCTTCTAACAAGGATCATAATACACTAGTATAGAATATTAGTGGGTTTCAATTCCCACCATTGTTTTTACCTATTTGGGTTTCCCCGTAAGCAAAATATTGGTGTTGTGTTCAAGTTTTCTTTCATTGTGTTTATGCTTTATGTTTAAGTATACTTAATTGGATAAAGAATTGAATCTTGTAGATAACTTATTGACACCCCCTCTCTCGGTTATCTTTTGGGACTATTCCTAACAATTGGTATCAAAGCCAAGTGCCTTAGAGAGAAAGTTTAACAGCTTGAGGTTGATGAGGTGGCATACTTTAGAAAAGATAGTCCTAATTTTGATGGAGAGAATTATCTTGATTGGAAGAACAAGACGATGACACATCTACAATGCATTTCCTTTGAATTTTTTGAAGTGGCTATCAAAGAAGTTTAGATCCCCTCTCTAGCAGATCTTGCAAAGAAAGATGCTACTAGAGAACAAAAGGATTTATTCCATTAGAATGAAACAACAAAAGAAGCCCTTATTAGTGCCCTATCTGATAGTGAGTTTTCAAAGATAGAGAAAGTAGACACAACCCACAAGATATGGAAGCACCTTGAAGACATGTTTGAAGGAGATAAGCAAGAAAAGAATGCACGCAGAAAGATATGGAAGAAAAGATAAAATACATTGGATATGCTACTTGAGGAAAACATAAGAGCCTACAATCAAAGGATTAATGAAGCTATTGCTAGAATCAAAAATAATGGTGGAGAAATTTCAGAAGAAGACATCATGGATAAATTGATGACTACATTGACACCAGAAAATGAAAACAAGATAAACATCCTCAATGAGACTATCCAATTCTCAGTAAACTTCAAAAGAGAAACCTTAATCAGCAAGATTGTAGCATTTGAGATATCAAGTTTAAAGACTAAGCCTAAAAGTGAGACAACCTTCAAAGATTTGGTCCATGGTAAGAAATCTATAAACACTTCTAGTAATTTTGATGATGACGATGAAGAAAAAACACTAGATGATTTTATTTCTATGATTACTAAAAGAGAAAAGAAAGGAAAAGGAAAATATGAAGGTCAATTGTCATTTAAATGCTTTTCATGTAATAAGATTGGTCACTTTGCATCTAAGTGTCCTACAAGAGTTAAGAAGTACAAGAACAACTACAAGCCTAAGTATACAAAGGAATGCTACTATGCTAGAGATGGAGTATCAGATGAAGAATTGGGAGAAGAATAAATTGGATTCATTTCTCTTTAAGATGATAAGAATTCACAAGAGTTAGCACTAATTTCACAAGCTAACATTGGACAAATTGGATCATTGATAGTGGTTGCTCACATCACATGACAGGAGACAAAGATAGATTTGTTCATTTGGATAGATACAAAGGAGGTATGGTTATATTTGGAGATAACACTCCTAAACCCATCATTGGAAGAGGAGGCATCACCTTGGATGGAAAGAATAGTACTAATGATGTTCTTTATGTTGACGGTTTGAAACATAACCGACTAAGTATTGGGCAATTACTTGACAAAGGTTATAGGTTGGAATTCAATGGAAATAAGTGCATCATTAACAACAAAGAAGGAGAAATAATTGCATCAGGATCAAAGTCTAAAGGTAATGTTTTTTAGCTTAATCTAGAAGAAAGTTTTTTTGTTTCTAAAGTAGATGGCAGTTGGTTGTGGTATAAAATATTGTGTCATATCAATTTTGATTTCATACTAAAGATTAGAAATGTTAAGGTAGTAAGAGATCTATGTAGCATAGCAAAACCAGTTGATACTATCTACATGGAATGTGTTATGGGAAAGCATGTGAGGAAATCATTTAGGAGCAAGCATAATTTAGCAAAGAACAAGCTAGATCTGATTCATACTGATCTATGTGGACCAACTCAAACAAGATCATACTATGATGAAAGGTATTTCATTTTGTTTGTAGATGATTATTATAGAATGATGTGGGTTGCATTCTTAAAGGATAAGTCAGAAGCATTTGAGAAGCTCAAAATATTCCAAGCTAATGTTGAGAATGAATTTGGACTAAAGATAAAATTTATAAGATTGGATAGAGGTGGAGAATTCATATCTGATAGATTCTATGAGTAATATGAAGAGCATGGAATTAAAATATAGTTGAGTGTACCTAGAACCCCTCAGTAGAATGGGATTGCACAGAGAGGAATAGGATCATCCTTGATATAGCACACACCATCATGAGTGAAAGAAAAGTTGCACACACCTATTGGAGAGATGTAGTCAATAAAACAATCTATAACATCAATAGAATACAACTAAGACCTGGCTTAGATAATACACCTTATGAGATATGGTTTGGTAATGCTCCCACAGTAAAATACTTTAGAATCTTTGGAAGCAAGTGCTACATCAAGAGGGATGAAGAAATAGGAAAGTTTGATGCAAGACATGATGAAGGTATTTTTCTTGGTTACTCCACTAAAAGTAAAGCTTATAGATGTTTTAACTTTAGATTAAACAAGATCATTGAAAGTGCTCATGTTAAGATTGATGAAAAGTTTATGGTTCAAGAAAGATATCATGATTACTCACCTATGATTAAAGAAGAACCTAGACCTTCCACTAGTGAGATAGTTGTTGAAGAGATGTTTGACAGTATTAATGTATTATTCAATGACCTTGAAACAAGTCAAGAAGAAACTCAGAAGGAAGATGAGTAAATATCACCTAAAGTTCCAAAGTATACATCTAGATACCATTATAAGGATGACATCATTTAGAGATCAAGGCAAAAAAGTCACAACAAGATCAAAAGCTAAGAGTTCTACAGGTAATGAGGTAGTATGTTTACTATCTCAGATTGAACCCTTAAGTGTTGAAGATGCATACAATGATTTAGATTAGCATGATGCTATGAAAGAAGAAATAGATCAGATTATCAAGAATGATACTTGGGAATTGGTCCCAAGACTTAGTAATAAGAATGTGATTGGAACAATGTGGATATTCAGAAACAAAATGAATGAAGATGGTATAGTAGTGAGGAATAAAGCAAGGTTGGTATTCAATGGATACGTGCAAAGAGAAGGTATTGATTATTCAAACACTTTTGCACTAGTAAGTAGATTAGAAGCTATTAAAATTTTTTTAGCTTTTTCAACAGTCAAAAACTTCAAATTTTATTAGATGGATGTTAAGTCAACATTCTTGAATGGAGAGCTAAAAGAAGTGTACATTGAGTATCTAGAAGGATTCACCCTATTAGGAAAACCTAATATGGTATGTAGATTGAAGAAAGCCCTATATGGACTTAAGAAAGCCCCTAGAGCATGGTATGAGAGACTTGATGGATATCTAACAAAGATTGGATTCAAGAAAGGAGTAGCACATTGTAATCTATTTATAAGAGACATCTAAAGGACTACTACTTGTGGCTATATTTGTTGATGACATTATCTTTGGGGGTCATGACAAATTAAGTGTAGAATTTGTTAAAGAAATGTAGAGTGAGTTTGAGATGAGCATGATTGGTCCCATCAAATAATTTTTGGGACTAAATGTGTAGCAAATAGAGAAAGGTATTTTCATTAATTAGTCCAAGTATGTGAAAGAGATACTAAATAAATTCAAGATGGATGATTGAAAGCCAGTTGGTACACCTATGATAATAGGATGCAAGCTTACAAAAGAAGATGATTCTTCAATAGTGGATACAAAATTATACAAGTCTATGATTGGTAAACTCATATATCTTACTCAAACTAGACCTGATATTTCCAATGTAGTTGGCATAGTTGGAAGATTTGTAGCAGAGCCTAAACAAAGTCACCTCATGGTAGTAAAGAGAATATTTAGATATTTGCAGGGTACTATAGATTATGGTCTATGGTATCCTAATTCAGAAAATATTGAGCTTCATGTGTATATTGATGTTGATTGGGCAGGATGCATTGATGATAGAAAGAGTACATCAGGAGGAGTAGTGTTTCTTGGTGACAGACTTGTCACTTGGACAAGAAAGAAGAAAAAATGTATCTCTCGCTCAATAATAGAAGCAGAGTATGTTGCAATAGCCTTGAATTGTTCTAAAATTATTTGGATCAAGCAAATGATAAAGGATTTTGGAATTCAGATTGATTATCCTATTGTTATTCACTGTGATAACACTAGCACTATTAACATGTTAAAGAACCTTGTGATGCATGTAAAGACAAAGCACATTGAGATCAAGTATCACTTCCTAAGAGAGAAAGTGGCAAAGAAAGAAGTCAAGTTGGACTATGTGAGTACTAAAGATCAGTTGGTAGACATATTAACAAAGCACTTGCCAAAAGATAATTTTGAGTATCTCTAGGAGAAGTTGGGAGTAATTCCCTTCTTTGATACTGCTTAGAACTAAGAAGAAAAAGCATCAGTCCTTAGGGATTGATGAATGGTTGACTACTCTACTTTAGGAGTAGTACCAGTGCTTAAACTGATTAGTGCTCTTTACCATTAATGTCAAAGGGGGAGTAGTATACAGTTATGAAAAATAGTACTTAAGGAGTAATCTACTAAGGGAGAGTAATATTCAATCATGAAAGAAGCTTAGTTGAGGAAATCAAGAATATTGGAGAATATTGTAGCAGATGGAGGATTCATCCTTGAGGGAGTTTTAATGAGGAAATAGATAATGTTATAAAAGAATTGTTCATTTGGGTTGGTGGTGTTTTTCATTCTATATGTTTCCATCAATGCCAAAGGGGGAGATTGTTGGAGATTTGCTAGCAAGCCAATGGTGACTATATGTTTGTCATTGATGACAACATATGGTAAGTAGCATGCCTAGAAGACTTATGTAGTAAGCTTTAAGTATATATAGCATGGACATGCTATCAGCATGATATCATGAATGTAGAGGTTAACTATTAGTACAGACAATTATATAGCAGCTTGTGTCAGCAATGTTCCTCACAAAGTAATAGCAAGTGTTCTATGTATGATTGTCTGTACAATTGTCATGGAGCCTTGCATGTTTAGATATGTGATGGAGACATGTTAGTGGTTTTACATTCTAGAGTTGTACCTATCATTTTGGTATGTGCCCTTGGATTAGTTCTTGGAGAAGAGTTAGAAATGTTCAGTTAAAAGTGCATGATGTTATTTAGATTAAGGAGAAAGATCCAGCTATTTTGGTACAACTAATAGTGTATAGCATGCATCTATAATTATCTTATTGGATAGGTCTTAGAATGTGTTGCATGCTTAGTAGAGCTGACTAAATTATTATTGGAGTTTGTTACAGCTTCTCTAATATGATTTCAAGGTGTTTCTAAGAGGATGACTTGATTATATCATTTAGAGGAAAGATATTTATAGGCAGTCATTTGTGATTGCTAGAGTATGGTTCATAGTTGATTGTGAAGAGTAGAGCATAGTGTGTGAAGTGTTGAGCCAAAAGAAGAAGGTATATGTGACCAAGTAAAGTATTTGTGCTATACATTTGAACTAATCTAGACACTAGGTCTAAACACAGTTCACCAAGATCTAGATATAGTGTGTATCTGTTATTTAGAAGGTTGTAGCCTTCACTCATTTGAGCAGTGTTCTCTTGGATAGTGCATCCTCACCCCTAATAGGGTTAATTGTAAAAGACTTCTAATAGGGTCTAACCCTTGACAAGGTATACTATACTAAATACATTGTAAAGAAACTCCTAATAGGGTTAAGGATATTCTAACAAGGATCATAACACACTAGTACAAAATATTAGTAGGTGTCAATTCCCACTTGGGTTTTTTACCTATTTGGGTTTCCCCATAACCAAAATATCGGTGTTGTGTTCAAGTGTTCTTTCATTATGTTTATGGTTTATGTTTAAGTCTACTTAATTGGATAAAGAATTGAATCTTGTAGATAACTGATTCATCCCCCCTCTCAGTTATCTCTTGGGACTATTCCTAATAGATTAAATGTTTGAGATCAGATAGAGGTGGAGAATTTACTTGAAAAGAGTTTAGCATTTTTTGTGAAGTGAATGGTATTAAGAGATAGTTTTCAGCCCCTAGGATACCTGAACAAAATTGTATTTCAAAAAGAAGAAATAGGTTAGTAACTGAAACAACAAGAGCTATGTTATTTGAGAATGACTTAGCAAAGATATTCTGGAGAGAAGTAGTGAACACAACAATGTATACAATGAACCAAGTACAAATGATAGCAAACACAGACAAGACACCCTATGAACTATAGTTTGGACATGCACCATCAATTAAGTATTTTAGAATTTTTGGAAGAAAATGTTATATTAAGAGAGACGGTGACATTGGAAAGTTTGATCTTAGAAGTGATGAAGGTATATTTCTTGGATATTCATTGAAGAGAAAAGCCTATAGATGTTACAATAAGAGAACTAAGACTATTATTGAGAGCACAAATGTTAAAGTTGATGAAAAGTTCAAAATTTAGGAAAGAATGCTTGATTATGAATCAGATGAAGGAACTCATCCTAGACCTAACCCTGAGACTACTAAATTATTCTGTGAAACTGACAATTCTTTGTTGAATGAAAGCCATAATGAGATCATTGAAGAACTAACACCTGAAGTGAGATCTGATTCAGTGACACCTAACGTGAATTTATGAAGGAATCATCATGTTGAGAAAATTATTGGAAGCATAGACAAATGAGTTTTGACATGAAATAAGGTACAAGAATAGTTATGTTTGATTTCTCAAATTGAACCTAAATCTACTAGTGAAGCATGTGAAGATGAACATTGGATTATAGCTATGAGAGAAGAACTAGATCAGATTGAAAAGAACAAGACATGGGAATTGGTCCCTAGACCTAAAGATAAGAATGTTATTGGAATAAAATGGGTATTCAGAAATAAGATGAACAAACAAGGAGAAGTAGTGAGGAACAAAGCAAGACTAGTGTAGACACCTAAAAATCCTTTAGAAAATAAATAATTTTATTTTCTAAAAAACCCCTAATGACATCATCATTTATTAATTAATTAATTATTTAATTAATTAATTTTTATGACATTAAATCCCTTTATCTTAATTAAAAATATTTAATTAAGAAATCCCTTCCTGAAATGTTTAAATCTTAGTTAGATATTACTTCCCTATTTATTCATTATTTAATTAATAAATTGACTAAAAATCATTTAAATAAATAATTTATTTATTTAATCCCAAAACCTTAGAAATATCCTAAAGATCATTAACCTCTTCTAGAATCTCCTAATCTCACTTTAATTTTAATTAAAAGGTGATTCCCCCAATTCCTAAGCCTAATCCCAACTCACAAACATTTGATTAAGTTTAAGTGTTAAATCCTCTTATTTATTAAATTTATTTAATAAATAAAATCCTTAACCAAAAAGCCTTTGAAATAAATAAATGTTTATTTATTTCCTAAAATCCTGAATATCCTAAGAAAGCCCTAGACTCTTCTAGAAAAGTCAATCCTTATCCTTGACCCAAACCCTACCCCTAACCTAACCTCTAACACTAACTCATCCTCCTAACCCAAGCCCTTCCCAAATCCTATAAATACCCTCACTTCCTAAGAGTAAAGAACCAATTCACTTTCAATTCATAGATAGTAATGTTATAATACTAAGATAGTTCTAAATCCTTAAAGCTTTCATACTAATTGTTAGATTCCAATCATTTTCATGCTTTTATAGCTCATCATAGCTTAGATAATATGGATAAATATTATTTTCTTTCTTTTCTTTGCATTGTATTCCATCATCTCACACTTCATTTTGGATTAAAACCAATCTAGAATAAGCATCCATAGCATAGACTCCATTTTTGAGCTTATAGGATCCTTAAGGCCTTAGGGAACTGGTATCCCAATACCTCTTGATTATCATTAGGGAACTACTCCAAGAAATTCAAGAGGATACCCACATCCCTCTTATCAAAGAAAATCAAATAGTGCTTGGGTGCACCTGTTTAGGCTCAATTTGAGGTGGCTTAGCTTAGTTGTTCTTGTTTTGAATTGATATAATGCTAGATTAAAACCTAACATTTGCTTGTTTTAGCCTTTCAAAATAGATACAAATAGCCTAGTCTACATTTTGGCATGCTTGGTGGGACCCCTATCCTGGTCTTCAACTCCAAATCTCCACAAACTTAGCCATTTTTTACAATTCCTGAGTCTTTTCTGCACATCTATTGTCCACAAACATGCATTTGTTGCCCACAAATGTGCTTTTATGTAAAAAACTATAAAATTGTGCATTTGTCCATCAGAATGGTTCATTTGTTCAATTATGCTGTGCATTTGTGTAAAAACCTATAAGACTACGCATTTGCTCATCATAATTGCGCATTTGTTCAATTCTGCTACGCATTTATTTAAAACTATAAAATTGCACATTTGTTCATAAAAAATGTGCATTTGTGCAATTCTGCTATGCATTTGTTAAGAACTTATAGCAACATAGGTTTAAATGTGTATACATTCATTTATGTTGTGCATGTGTGCAAGATTTGTAAAACTATGCTTTTGTCACTAAAACCTACACATATGTTCTCTGTATTTGCGCATTTATACCAGAAGCAGGTAATCTGATGTTTTTTAGCATTTTTAAAACTTTGATTTTCATACAAGTTCTAAACTCCATGTTTTTTTCAGTACTTCTTGAAGGACAAAGCAATAATCGCTAAAATCCTAAAGGCCTTAAGGCCCATTAACTTGCTTGTCTAAATAGGAACTTCAAATCTTTCATTTTATTGTTCAAAACTAACTTCATATTTTAAAGTCTTGAATGCTTTCTTTTCCAAATTTCATGCATCAAAGTTAAATTAGGAACTTGGTTTTTGGAGCTAAAAATCAATGCAAAGGTCAAAAAAAAATCTTGAATGAAAGTAAAGAAATGAATGTAAGTCCTAAAGAGTCATTTTCAATTTAAAAAACAAACACACTCTTGAATGCATTCAACTAAAAGAACAAGCATCTCTATTCCTTCCTTTTTCAGTTCAAGAAAAATGAAAACTCAATCTTGAATGACTTAAGGATCAAAGAAAAGCACACTTCAAAGTTCTAAAGCAACATGTAAATCAAATCTTGAATGCCTAGAATAAAAAAACTTACAAATGATCAAAGTCTAACTTTTTTGAAGAGAGAAAGAATAACTCAAAACATAAACACTTGTGTCTTCAAGATTTTTGAATTCAAAACACTTAATCAATTTTTGAGAAGGGAACATTTTCTTGATGTGCATCTAGGAGTCTTCAATTTCTTGCAAAAACCTTGTTAAAATAAGTAATGTAAAACACTTGAACTTAGACAATTTCACTTGTTTTACTTATAGCAAGACCTATCTGGGGAGAAAAGTGCTTCCTCTCCAAAGAATGACCTCAAACCAATATCTTCCCTAACCGGTATAGAAATAAAGCACTAATCAAACTCTCTCTTATATCTCCTCAAGCTTAGGTGAGGCATGTTGATGGTATCCCAAGGTAGGTGAATAATCCCTACTATTTTGACATGGTCAACTAGGCTCTTAAGTGAGTCATGTGCGTACAAACTAATTTGGGGGACTCCATGGAACAATTACAAACTATTTAAAATAGAGGCTACCCTATCCACATCCGAAGGTATCAAAATCCTTGTTCAAGGACTGATCCAAAAGGTTTACCAGATCACCTCAAGATTACTCACCATTTGTATCCCCTTCTAGGGGGTACCAAGCTATGGGCAAGGATTTTGACACTCACCTTCCTTAAGTAGATCTACTTGAAGTGATTGATAGTTAAAGACTCCATGAAAAACACTTGTTGGAACATACACATTTTCAAAGATTTTTCAGATTCAAGAGTTAGTTATCTTGCTTGTATCCCATAGGGTTGCTTTGTCCCTTGTGGAGATTGCTTTTCCAAAAGTCTTTCTTGAAATTTATCCTTTGCCATTGGAAAAAAATCAAAACTTATCTACAACTTGATACTCAGAAAACCTTGCAGAAGAAACTCTTGAAATCAAATACCCAAAGCTTTTGTCTTAATTCAATTATCAAAAATCTCCCCAAGTTATGTTCGGTTTGATCAAACACCCAAAAGCTAAAATTCCCAAATCCCAAGTTTATCGAGAGAAGAAATTTACAGAGAGAAACCTTAAAAGCCATCAATCTTTTGTGCAAGCAACCCAAGCTAAAGAAAAGTATTAAGAAAATCTTGATAACATGGGCTATAATGCAAGAGTCAAACAATTTGCTTACTGATTCCGAGTGAACAGTCACTACGTCAATATTGAAAGAGAGAACTAGCTAGATCCATCACATGTCAATTGTGCATTGATATCCCAAATCCTATCTTGATAGTTCTTCATCCTAATTTAATCCTAGTTTCATCCTTGCATCATCACCAAACCTTAGTTACATTCTAGAGTCCTTCGTAGTTGCATTCATGATCATCTTCCTAGCAGCATCATAGATCATCCATTCCAATTACACCTGCATTATCCTCTTAGAAATAGTGGCATTTCACCATCCTTCATTCCATCAGCAATCCACAATCAGAAACCCAAAATCTTTGGTCCAAAATATAGTATCCATCATCAAAATTAGAACCCACCATCTTTGCACCAAATCTAGTGATCCAAATCCACAAGCACTTAGTGTTTAGAACCTTTGAGTTGTTTTCAATCCCCTATCCCAAATCAGAAATCATCCCCTTTTGATAAAGCATTGTCTAAAGGAAATCCAACTTGTCCTTGCACAACCTCATCATCTCGAGCAAGAGATTGGCTTGCATTGATAAGAAACTAGTTGACCAAAGATCATTAGTCTATCCTAGTTTGACCAAATCCTATGACTGATCCTCCATCGAGAAAACAACAACTCATTATTGACACTTAGTAATCTTCCACCAGCATCCCACCAATCATCCACCAAATCTTGATCCAAATTAGAGTATCCCACCAAACCCCCATGATTGTCAAACATCTATCACCATCTTCCACCAATCTTCTACCATTCTTGATCCAAATCCAAGCATCTCACCAATCCTTTCATTGCATTCTAGAAATCCACCATCCTTAGAAGTTCCTTAGGTTTGCATCCATCATTCTTTAGAGTCTTTAGGAAACATCTTGCATCCATCTAGCATCTGTATCTCTACTCCATGCCTGTCAAGACAAGATCTAGATCTAGAAAATGAAGGAACATGGATCCTTATCAAGTCCCTAGTTCATCTAATCTCAACATTACTACAAGTGCAATGGTAGCTTATGATCCCTAGATACAACAAATTGGTAATGCATGGGATGATCCCAATATCCCCTTGGTTCTTCTTACAATAGAAACATTTATGAATCATCTAGGAAATGCACAAATGGTTACAGTCTTCACTTCTTAGAATTATAGAAACATGTGGGCTAACTTCACACAGGAGGGTACTCCCATTCCATCATATCTCCAACCTTGCATCCCCATCCACAACATCTATATCCCAGTAGAAGTATACACCACCATCATTCAACAAATCACTGATCCACTTCTCCACATCTCCCAAGTAGCTTCACCCATCCCCCCTCTTTTTCAAAGCAGTTTCATAGGCCCTACAACACAAGCAACACAATCCACTCCATTTCCTCTGATAGGCACCCCATCATATTCCATGGTAGCTCAATCCATTATCCCTACCCAAGGCTTTTCACATAACCAAGCACCACCTCCCATACAAACCTTTAAACAAATAGTTCTACCACCTTCCATGGGCCAAACAACACCTTTCATTCCAGGAGGGACACAATCATCCTTCCCCTTCACTTCACAAGCTTTTGCATCCACACCTTTCATTCCAGAAGGGACATAATCATCCTTCCCCTTCACTTCACAAGCTTCCACATCCACACCTTTCATTCTAAGAGGGATGCAATCATCCTTCCCCTTCACTTCACTAGCTTCTACATCCACACCTTTCATTCTGGGAGGGACGCAATCATCCTTCCCCTTCACTTCACAAGCTTCCACATCCACACCTTTCATTCCAGGAGGGGTGCAATCATCCTTTCCTTTCACTCCACAAGCTTCAACATCCACAACATCATCTATTCTAGGGACATCACAATCATTCCCCTTTCATACTCAGCAAGCTTCCACATCAGCATCACCCTTTTCATGGGGAGAGAAAATGTTATCTTCATTCACACCCCAACAAACATCTACCTAGGCACAAATTGAGCAAAATGCCTTCACCACTAGAATGCCTTCCATGGGTTTTTCAAGTCCACCATTCATGTCCCAAACTCCCATCACATCCACCTTTCTAGCATCCTCTGCATCACAATTCCTTCCATGCACTAGTTCTCATTGGGGCCTCACTCAAGAATAAATGTAATCCTTAGGCATACCAACTCACTCTCCTACATCCATGCCTACAAACCAACAAGCCAACTTCTCTCAAGTAGTACAACAACAACCATCTCAACCTTTGCTAGCTTCATCCTTTGTAAGCTATCCATTCACAACACCTAGTGCTTTTCAACAAGTTCCACCACCTCAGCAGCAAATTTTATCTCATTTCGCAAGTAATCTTGCCCAACCACCCTTTTCTTCTAGCTTCCCTACATCATTTCCACCCTTGAGCAATGTAGGAATGCACCCAACCTATATCAGCCAAGCACAAAGCCAATTAAAACAAGGGCCATCTTACCAACTAGCTGCATCATTTCACCAGCCTCCCCTGCAACAATCATACTTCCAATTGCAGTAACAGACCCCTATTATTCCATAGTGGCAACAAGCTTGATCCTATTAGTCACAACACCAAATCCCTATCATCCCACAACACCAGCAAGAAGTCGCATATCCTCTACCACAATATACCCCCACACCACATCAATAATATCTTCCCTAGTAATCATCACTCCAAAATCCATTCCAAACTACTTATCTCATTGGGCAATCTCCACATCCCACTCCACAATATCCACCCCAAAATCATCCTTATTCACCATCACCACTAGACCCATTTCAAATGGGAGTACCCATGCTAGCACCAATCCATTATGAGTGGGAAGCAATGAAGAATTCTCTTAAAAATCTCCAAACTAGTATAGAGAATAAAACCTTCAAGTTTGAAGAGGTGTGTCCCTACCCATTTGATCGATTAATTATAACTGTTCCTTTCCCTAAGAACTTTGAGACACCCAAGTTCAATAAATATTGAGGAAAAGTAGACCCAGTGAATCATGTTAAAGAATTCTATATGGCATACCAAGAAGTGGTTTACAATGATAATTATCTTTTATGCCTATTCCCCAAAATCTTAGGAGGAACTTCTATTGAGTGGTTTTACAAAATACCATGTGGGACCATCACAACTTTTGCCAAACTCTTTGAGAAGTTCATTGCCCAATATGCCCACAATGTTGAGAATGATTTGACCCTATTAGACCTCTATAACTCAAAGTAGAAGGAAGGAGAAAGTTTGGTAGGCTACTTGTAGCGATGGTAAAATCTCACCACTAGGTTATCATATCAACTATTTGAGAAGCATCTAACCAAAATATTCATCAATAACCTGTATTCCAAACTAGCCCACTTCATGAGGATGAACTGTGTCCAAACATATCAGGAAATCAAAAGAAAAGGAATAGATATTGAAACAGGTCTCCTAGAAGAAGGCACAATTTGACACTACAAGAATTATTTCCAAAGTAAACCCAGCAATGACAAACCTTGTAACTAGAATCATAACAAAAATGCTATTACTGATAGAGCCACTGACACTAAGCATGTCCAAATAGTTGTCACTAGTCCTACACCTATGCCTACATATCAACAATAACCTCAAACTCATCAACAACCTATGTAGCAATATCAACCTCAAAACAATCATTAGAATTATCAGCAGCAAGCACATCAAGCCCATCAAGGAAATCCAAACAATCAGGTTAATTCCATCAATACTACTCCCAATCAGAACAAACCCAGAGCTCAAAATTATCCAAAGAAGATCTTCACACTACTTGGTGAACCTCTAGATGTTATCTTTCACTGAATGGCCAAGGCCAACTTGATTACGTACCTACCAATCCAGCAATTTGATGATACCACACCTAAGCCCAATTGGTACAAAGATCATGAGTATTGTGATTATCATAATGTCAAAGGACACACTACCTTAAGGTGTATGAAACTCAAGAATTACATCCAAGATCTCATTGACCAAAAGGAGATCCAAGTAGATGCACCTACTTAAGGCTCGCCTAATGCCAATTTGAAAATCTATCAAAATTTGTTCTCACAACACAACACTAGGAAGAACCAAGCTAATATTAATCCTCCTCCCCAGAACCCATGCAAAGGAAAACAAGGAGATCACACTGGCCACAAAGACTACACCACTACCTATATCAATTATGAAAAATTTATTGGATGTATGACCCAAGTCAAGCCCATAGTCAATGTCATCCATGTCAGAGGAGTAGATAGTCAATGTGTTGTTACCACCCGTAGAGGTCAGATAACTATCATTGGTGCCTATCCAAGACTGGCACACAATGCACACAATGCACAATACAACCTCATAGAACATCTTGGGAACACACCAGCCCAAATATCCATCCTCAACCTTCTCTACACTTCACCCCTCCATCAAGAAATCCTTGACTGAGCCCTCCATGAAGCACAAGTCCCCACATATATAAATATTGTACAGTTTGAAAACCTTGTGGGACATCTATCTGCACCATGTGCTCTTTCCTTCAAACCATCTAACATGCTAGTAGTCACACCTGACCACAATCTCCCACTCTGCATTATTGTTATGTTTAGAGATTTTTCCATCAAACGGGTCATGATAGATAATGGCTTAGCCCTAAACTTGTGTACTCTAAAATTCATTCAGAAGATTGGGCTCACAAAAGCTGATATATCACATGAAATAAGCACTATCAAGGCCTATGACAACTTGGAGCGTACCTCTGAAGGTACCATTACGTTGCCTATCTAGCTAGGCCTAGCAACACAAGACACTATTTGCCACATTGTTGATCTTGACCTACCATTCAACATCCTCCTTGGCTAACTGTGGATCCATTCCATCAAGGTTGTACCATCTACTTACCATTAGTGCATCAAATTTACACATTTACACATAAAGGCATTGAGGTTACCATCCATGCCGACCCCCAACCCTTTGCATACTATTGCTAGCACGTCCTGATCCCACTATGATCTAGAAACTATCCTCACCTCCACTCTTTCTTCCATCAAGATCAATAACTAGGGCTATGGTGAATACAACCTAAATGATGCATTTGTAGTAGGGGCCCTCCCACTTCATCTACATATGCAAGGGCACCCGAGTCACCAAAGAAAGCCCACTGAAGAGCATCATGAAATCAAGAGAATGGGACCTATGAATTTTGAATCCCATGGTAACATAAATAGTCAAGAGATGGATCCTAACATCAATAGATGGTTGTACAAAGATCCCCCACCACCTGACACTCAACTTCTTGGCTACTTCAAAGACAAGTATCCCCAACCGCACAAGTATGCCACTGAATAATGGAAATATCAAGGTGGTCGTCTAGGACCACAAGAAGGCAGAAGCAAAGACCAAATCATAGCATCAAAGAATCCACAACATTAAGGTCTTGGCTTTAATACCCCTCACCTGCATATATAAGGGACCAATACTACAACTGGGGGCACCAACATGACTAGCGTTACCTTCTTGAATAACCATGATGACCTTGTAGAAATCAAAGACATCCCTAAAGAGGAAGAAAAGAAATCATACGATGACATCTTCGATGATGACACTCTCCTGGGCACTTCTGTCCTCCAAAAACTCACCATTAAACTCATAGAACTTTCTCTCATCCACTCTAAACTCATAAAATAGGACTAACCAAGCATCACACATATTGATGAGTTCCAGAGCACATAAGCACTCCTAGAGTTCATGGGGGCATCAGGCCAAGCAACAGATCAAGATTTAGAGTCAACTAACATCTATAAGCTTGACCTACAAGGATATTTTGGGGAGGAGGAAAGTTTTAGCTGCAAAAGAGAAATAGAGAGAGTAAAACATGAGTCCTTATGTGAAAACCCTTCTGGGGCACATTCTGAGTCCAAAATAGTAAAAATAAAGAGCGTATCTTCTAGTGACAACTTGAAAATTCAAGCACTAGAAGATGAAGACTTGCATCTTCCTCCTATACATGATTATAGACCTGAGCAGTCACAATTCATCATAGAAGAGACCAATCCAATCAACTTGGGTAGAAAGGAGTGTCCCAGAATAACCTACATTGCAGCATCTTTAACCAAGGGTGAAGAACTAGCTTTCGCTGCACTACTTCAAGAAGCTACTGGGAACTTTGCATGGTTAGACACACACATGCCTAGGCTTGATCCTAATCTTTTTGTCCATCATCTAGCTGTTGACCCTAATGTTAAGCCAGTAAAGTAGAAGCTACACAAAATGAATCCCAAAGTAGCTCTATTGGTAAAATCAAAACTAGAAAAGCTCCTAGATGCAAAGATTATCAAAGCTATAAATTAATCAGATTGGATCTCCAACATGGTACCTATCACAAAGCCTTCATGTGACATTAGAATTTGTATAGATTTCAAGGACCTAAACAAGGCATGTCCTAAGGATGATTTCCCACTACCTAACATAGACATGATTGTAGATCTTACAAGAGGCCATGAGATGTTATCACTTATGGATGGCTTCTCAAGATATAATTAGATTCATATAGTAGAAGAAGATCAACACAAAACATCATTCACCACTCCATGGGGTACCTTCTATTATAACATGATGCCATAAGATCCTAGAAGACTATGTGGATGATATTCTTGCAAAACAAAAAACACACTATGAACACCTTGACATTCTTGAGAGTGTGTTTGATTACCTATGTTGGTGTCCAAAATGATGCTTATGCTCTAATAGGCTACCAGTATACCCTCAGATGGATCTTAGGAATGGCTAGCTCCAAAATTTCTATGAGGTCTTAGGGTAACTAGACCAACTATAGGGACAAGACTACCCTCTTTTGCTTCTGGCTCTGCAAAACCAAGGTGGGTGCACCTAACCCAACATAAAATATACTTCACACACCAAGGACTGGGTTCATATAATAGATGACTAGATATTAAGAGGGTACTAAATGATAACCACACATTCATTGACTCCTCTTTACTATGGGGTAGGACCTTGTACAACCAAATACTAAAAATCTAAAGGATGGTTCTTAATCTTATATGTTTGAATCATAACAATCTAAGTCAAGATATGTCAACAAGGAAATACTCATCTAGGCCAGTGCCTCATCCATTGGGCAAGTTTTCTTAAATAGATCACATACACACACTAGAATTATATCTAAGATTCAAAGCCATAAACACATCTATAATCTCCTTTACTACTTATATGAAATCCTCACATAGACAAGAGATAGACCTATTGGGTATCCTAAAATTTTTCAAGGTTTGTGTCCAATTCCTGGTTTAAGTCTCCATGCGAGTGTTTTTCCTGACCTAGGGTTTTTAAAGTGTTGTGAAAATGGTTTTTGACATGTTTAGAAAAACCCTTACCCTAGGTCTTGTCTTCCAAAATGTTTCCAATTCATTTCCAAACTTCATGTGGTCCTCTTATTTCTTTTTCTTGGTTACCTTTAAGCCACTTAAGTTGCTATTTTGTGCACATGTGTATTTTCCCCTAGTGTTCGCTGAATCAGGAAGTGTACTATCAAAGGTCAAAACAATCTGGCGATTCAGTGAATGAGTCAAATTCATGTTCACTATTAATATCAGTCGCTAGTTCTCTAGATCCTCCAGCGGTTATCCCAAACATCTAGCGAATTGGCGAATGCATTAAAGCCAAGCTTTTTAACCCTTTGTTCGCTAAGTCTCCAAGTGTTTCGGCGGTTTCATTTTCTTTTTCGAGAATTAGCGAATGGCGGTTATCTCCAGTTCTCGCAATATTTGGCGGTCTTTTGAAACAATCTAGCGATTCAGTGAACACTGTGTTCGCTTGTTCTCAGAATCTGGCGGTCAAGGATCATTTCAACTAGAGAATTAGCGAATACCATGGATTGCTTTCATGATCAACGGCCTTGTTTTAATCTCAAAATATTTGTGGGTCCTGCATATTTGATCTGGCGAATGAGCGACTAAATGAAAATAATGCTATCCTCTAAATTTGGCGGTTCTGATGGTTTGCCCAAAAGATTTCAACGGAGATAAGTTTTCTCACATTCGCTTATTCTCAAAATAAGTTGGTGACATGCTAAACCATTTAGCGATTCAGCGAAGCCTTTGGTTGCTAGTTCTCTTAATAAAAAGGTAAAGGTTAAAACAATCTGGCGAATAAGCGAATCAATGGATGATAAGTTTTAAGGTCATAGTCGCTTATTCTCAAAATGAAATTTTCAATGATATAGAGTATTTGGAGAACTAGCGAATGCTATTTGTTCACTGATTCTCAGAATTAAATGGTTAAGGGTTTTGATATTCAGAGAACTAGCGATAGCCATCGATTGATGAAGATCAATGGTCAATCTGGAATCCTGGTATAAAGTGATGATTAAGGAAAGATTCAGCGAATTAGAGATTAAAGGAGTTCACCAGTTCTCCAGACAGTCAAGCGGTTAAGTATATCTTTAAGTGAATGCGCGAACCCTTTGTTTGCTAGAT
This sequence comes from Chamaecyparis obtusa, assembly GCA_027943335.1. Lineage (NCBI taxonomy): Eukaryota > Viridiplantae > Streptophyta > Pinopsida > Cupressales > Cupressaceae > Chamaecyparis > Chamaecyparis obtusa. The sequence goes on along the minus strand of BSBK01000192.1, from coordinate 2,766,815 downwards.
CTCCAAGAAAATTGACCGTCAGTCATAACATTAAGAGAATGGGAGGTGGCTTTGTTTTCTAGTTCGCCAAATGGTAATTGCAGGTTAACTGTGTAAGTGGGAGCCCTTTGTTCGCTGATTCGCGAAATGCATGGATGGTTAAGGATAGGATTCTGAGAACCCGCGAAGCTAATAGTCGCTAGTTCTCCAGATTTGAACCAGGGTCAAACAGGGATTCAGAGAACCAGCGAAGCCAGTGGTCCCCAGTTCTCCGGTTGCTAGCTAGGGTTAGCATTCTATTCAGCGATTAAGAGAAGCCATTAGTCGCTGGTTCGCTAAATGAGCTCAGATGGAAAAGGTCATAAAGGGAAAAGAAAAAGGACCGTTGCCACATAGATAAAGTACTTTGTCGATATGGACATGAAACCAGTAAGCCATCAAATCAGCTTCAAGAAGAAAGATTGCATGACGCAAACAGTTTTAAAGTACAGAATCATGATCATTCCCTCTTCACCTTGTTTTCAAGTAGTTTAATCTATTGGTCAACATCTGGACATGGCGAGCTTGAAATTTGAAATCTGAGGGTACATGAAATTGAATATGGGATCCATTAAGGAGATTTTCATTAACTATGGTAGTTGCACACCTTGGATTCATATCGATAAATAAGTTTAAGCTCATTGTTTATTTGTTCAGTCTCAGTTGTCAAGAGTTTCTGTTTGTCCAGAGAATTTCCGAGCATAAAGCATTTGAGATACAGAGAATTGAAGGTGTTTCTATAGCAAGGATGAGTCAACCTGAGAAGAGTGCAGCGTCTTCCAGTAGTGAGGCCAAGTCCAAAACTGGTGAGGACAAGAATAAGCCAAATTTTTCAGATGAATTCCTAAAATTGTTGCCGGGCTCCAGTCAGAACAAGAGGGCTACTGATGACGTGTTTGAAGATCTTTTGGAATGGTGTAGAGACCCAATCACTCCGGAATTCACAGGTTACACCATTTTCAACTTCTTTTACAGCAATAAAAATAAGCATGTTCCTGTCTGTAATGGTTGGGTGTTAGGATTAGGAAAAATGGTTGTCCCTGACGTTTTCCTAGATATTGATTTAATTGTTGCCCTAGCCAGAAGGTATGACCCTATCTCAAGGAAAATTAGAAAAGAAGACCAATCGCCCTTAGTTACTCTTGATAGGGGATCTTTTATGAAAGCCTTTGGTCTATACACGTCCTTTTCCACTGAGATTGATTTGAACAAAGAAAAGGCAAGATACAGAAGCAATGTAGGGTCAGTAAAAGACCAGTTGGTTAAACATATGCCAAAATAGGATAAATACACAGCCCCCCTTCTTGCTAACATGAATGCCCCATACCAGTTCAAATCCCTCCATCATTATATGAGATATACTTGCTATGCGTTGTGTAGAGTTTTGGGAATGGATGGGAATGCAGAATTTTTACCAGCTGACTTGCTGATGATCATCCTGGATATTCAAAATCCCTTGGTAAACACTGACTATGATTACATTCAGTATGTGATTGATAGGATGCATCAAGGGATGATGTCTGTCAAAGAAAGTAAAAGTCCTATTGAGTTCATGCATTATTCTCTATTAATGCATTTGATTCTATTTTTCAACATCAACAGTTTTGATGCAAACATGTTAAAACCAAGGTTCACTTTCAAGGATCAGCACAATCTATTGCAGTTGTGGGTGAGGATATGGAATTCTACCTCTAATGAAGCAGATTTTTGTGTTTTTCAGAATTTCATTGTCTATCCAATTATCAGGATGCTAGGCATAAATGTCACCAGGCTATCTCCTAGAGTCCTCAGGCTTTTAAGACCACTGCAGTATGTGGATAAGTGGGATGGAAATCATAATTGGGGTGATTTATACTTAGGAGATAATTCCACAATTATCAGAGTTTATGGTTGTCCCCAACCCCCACATTTATTACCAAAGTATGTGCCTCCGAGATTGGCTTGTTTGGAATTTGTTTGGCAACTAATGTGTACAGATAAAGAGCTTCTGGCCCCTCACAGAAAGGGTACATTCACACCCAGGCAGTTCAAGGTAGGTGACTTCCTGATAGGAAAGAGGGCTTTTCCTCAAATCAGTGCATGGTTACAAGAATTCAAAATGGTTACTGGTGCTTGTAGGCACATAGATCCTGAGGACTTCATCAAGATTGCCAGGATGACTTACATCCCAAACATTGGTGTGATCAAGGAGCATGAAGGTTTGGATGAAGAAGATGTGATTAGAAACATCTTAGATGAAGATGAGGTTAAGAGGAGATGGTACAGATTCTTTGATTTAGTAGATTTTTCCAACCAATTGAAAGCATCTCAGATTCCTTTTGAGGGTTTTTTCCCTGATCTTCCTTATTTGAAGAAGATTGATGGGATGATTGAAAAATATGATACCTTGGCAAATCAATTGGAAGGCTTGATTGATCAGAATGAGCCAGAGAAGAAGAAAAGGAAAGATTATTCATCTTCTGATGAGGAAGAATTTACTGATGAGTCACAAGAAGAAGATAGTCCTCCACAGGTTGAGAGACCACCAGTTGTTGATCTCACTCAAGATCAACCAGAAATGCAGGATATTTCAGAGCCACCATTGAAGAAACAGAGGCTTGAGGAAGGTGAACCTTCAAGGCATGTGAGACAAAGAAGGGAAATTGATAGAGCATCTGCTCTTGTACCAGGTGATAGGCCATATCATCATCAATTGAGGAAAGCAATAAGAGTAGGCAAGAAAATAGCCATTGAGCAAGAAAGCAGAGAAAAGTACTTATGGTTAGAGAAGGATATCAGAGAGGTCTATCAAGAGGAATTCTTGAGTGATGATTAGTTCATTAAGACTGATGAGTTCAAGAGTTTTCTCATTTGGAACAAGCAGCAAGAAGTAAAGAAAGCTCTGCCTGAAGGTATGGAGCCAAGTGAAGAAACTTTGAGAGCTCTTGCTTCATATGATCCTAGCCTTGATCCCATAACAGTGGATGAAGCCAGAGAATTGGTTAAATCAAGTGGAATGTTGTTAACCCCAAGATGTGATCTGACTTCTGCATTCCTCATTGATCAATTGAGAAAGCAACCAGAGGGTAGCCTATCATATGAAGTTCACATTGGTGACATGATAAGAGGAAGTGGCTATGACCCTAAGTCCCAAGCTGTTGCAATGTGGTCTATGGCCCCCAAAACCCAAAACCCATCTCTATTGAGTATAGAGGATAAGATGGAGGGGAATAAGATTATATGGACTATACAAAATACAATAGACCTTGAAGTCTCCAAGGTAGTAACTCATTAGGCTAATCTGAATGAAGCCAAGACAGCTCAGCTGTCAGAAAGATATGCCAAATTGTTTGAAAGTTCAAGCATGGTAGCCAAGGACAGAGATTTGAAAATGATGAGGATCAAACAGTTGGAAGATGAGCTGGTAGAAATAAAGGTCAAACTTGAGGAAGCCTCAAAAATAATTCCTCCTCCTCCTTTGCAAGTTGAGGTACCTGTTTAGATAAACTTGGAAGCACCTGAGGGACCTGTTGAAGACTTGGAAAAGGTGAAATTGGATGCATCCCTGGACACTATAGCCAAAATAGTGCAGTACAGGTAGGACAAAATAAAGGACAAGATGGATGCAGTTCATAAATTAGTCAGCCTATTACATCAGACCAATCAAAAGGTGAATGACTATTTAGCCACCTTGGAGCCACTCTATAGTATTTGGTCTGGGAGGAATTTGTTGTTTGATAAGCTTGACAGTTTACAAGAACAAAGGCCTGATATTCCAAAAGTAGTGACTGATGTATTTGAAAGGATTGGTCTAATAAGTGCTGCATCAAAGTTTTTCAAAGGAAAGTCAAACCAAATAAAGGCTAAGTTAGCCATGTTTGATAAAGATTACAGCAAGTATTTGCCCCCGGTATATGATGACAATGGAAATGTGGTTAAGCTGGAAGATTGGAAGTTGTCAATGGGTCAGTTGGTAATCAATCAAGATGCCTTCCTAAAAGATAATAAGGCTTTGGATGTGGAAGGAACTAACAATATGATTGATAGTTTATTCAAAGTTGAAAGTGACTGCATCAAGTTTATAGCAGAAGTTAAAAATGTGACTGATTCTACATGGGAACGGCAAGTCAACTTATTAAAGGAGCTCCAGAGTTACGACTGGCCATCTGATGATGATGTGGCAGCTTGGGAAAAGTTAATCACAAAGAAGAAGAAGAAACCGGTTATCCAGCTGACAGAGGAGGAAGAAGAATAGATCGCACTTGGCACCTGATCCAAAATTTGAGGGAGAGCATGTTCAAACAGAGAATGATGTAAATTAGCTTGTAATGGCGATCATCATTCATATGAAAAACTTGGTAACTGCTCTGAAAATATCTACAAACAAAGGTGCCAGCTGCGGAAGTTGTTGAGAACTGAAAAATACGCCTTGCTGTCTTTATTAAATATCTTTCTGTTTGTATTTTCTTTTGTTTTCTAGCACAAATTTCTATCAGCCATCCGAAGCTTGTTGCATCCTTTCGAGGATTCCAGGATGGTTGATTAGTATAAATAGTCAGTTTCTATTGAAGATAGAGGTTGGAAAATATTTTGTAAAGGAGAGGTCTGAAATATAGAACCTGATTTTCTGTGAAATCAAGGAAGATTGTACGAATGCATTTTATCAATTAATACAAATACACTGGAGTTCTGTTACTATCATTTGATTATCTTTACATGTGGAGTGTTTTAGTTTCTTTATGTATTTAGATTGTAAGACAGTTTAAATACATCTTTCACAAGGTGAATGTAGGGGTTGAGCTTAAGTTTCTTTCAAGGAAAGAGTAAAATCTTAGGGGAGGTCTCTGGGAATTGAATATCTATATGTGGATTTGATGAAAGGTGTAGGAATGGAAACAATGATATGTTAGGCATGTTATTTGAGTTTCATTGTATTCGCTTTAATAGATATATGTGAAGGTAGAGTTTGACTCTGATGCCCAGCAGATAAGGGACTGGTTTTAGATCCACTTACATTGGTTTACCATCCAATATATAATTGATTGAAATTTTACTTTATATGCATAATTTCCAGACTTGAGTCATATTATGACAAGTTCATAAATATGTATTTCAGTGCTTTGAAGAAGCAATAAATGAGGTTAACCCTTCCCTGAGTTTAACTCTAAAAGGAAGAAGGATGAATATCCTTAAGCCATTGTATCGTGTTGCTGTTTTTATAATCTATATCATGATGTTGTGTATCAGGATGATTTGGGTTATACTCAGAGTTTTAGCAACTTATTGAGTTGGATTTTGAAGGCAGTAACAAAGCAGTGAAGGAGAAAGTTCTCAATTCAGAGCTCAGTTGAACGTTGAATTGATAGAGGTACACCCGCCTGAGTATATATTACTCAAAGTGAAGAAGGTCTTAACCTTAATACCTTAGTAGTTTGTAACTTGCTAGGTTACAGCCATTGGGATTATTTGAGTAATTGATTAATCTGCAGGTTCAAACACTAACAAGACCTATGTCTCATTTAGAGCATAATTTAATCTAATCCTTGATTAGAACTGAAGAATGAAGACACATACACAAACAAGTATGCAGTGAACTAGAAAGCTCAAAATCTATCTACAATGACACAAAGGAGAGATAAGGATCATATATTTTCATTAAGTATGAAGAATCCTTAAGTACATACAATCAATTCAAGCATAACAAGCTTGCAAACTACAGCTTAGTCCTACAACTTTCATTCAATTGCCAACAAAAACTAAGTCAGATCATTACAATTCAAACTGGGCAGAGGACTCACAACTGAAAAAGCTTGAATGCCAAACTCCCAATGCTACAAAATGATCATGAAAATCCCTTTATACTAGGGTTACAATAAAAGCATAATGATCATTTGAAAACAAGATTCAAATCCACCTAACCCCACCAATAAATTAACATAGATAAGACCAAGATCAGGCCACCACATACAAGCTCAAATAGTTAAAAACCAACAGCTAACTAGCCCTATACTGGTCCAAGTACCAAATCATCATCAGACCCTAAGAAATCAGACCAAAATGACCCCTGCAACATGCTTTAGGGTACTGAATCATTTATTCTCCTATGGCAAGACATTCCTCTGCAACTACCATGGCAACCTGGACCACAAAGCAATGCCTGGCTATCAATTCCACCCACTCTGGTAGCTCAAAAATTGAATTTTTGGTACTTCCTTACTTGAAACCCTCTACAGAGTTTGAATTTGAATCCTAATGGTTATCTCATGGCACCATCAACAAATCAGCAATCCTCGTTTGAATCTCTATTATCTTTAAGTCGTGACCGTCCGATTAATTCTATCTCATGGGCTTACTTTTCCTTTTAAAATAGTGCCCAGTCAAATCTATCAACCTGCCAACACGGAGCAACTGGAGACCACCACAACCTCACCTACCAATGGGACCACCCAACAAATGTAGATGGGCCCCAGCACACATGGCACCCTGTCACATGATCGCATAGCCAAAAACTGGGCTACACAAACATGCGACAACCTACAAACATTAACCGTCACCGTAACTACCACCTTGCATCCAAAAGAAAACTATCACCACATTACCATGGACACATGTCAACCAGTCACATGATCACATGGCCAAAAACTGGGCTATGCGATCATGCAACAGCCAACCCAAAGCTACCACATCACCACCTCCGAGACCACGAAACAACAACCACCAACTACGAAGAACCGGGACCCATGCAGACAGATGGCAAGTGGTCACATGATTGCATGTCAAAAAATTCTAACATGTGGCCATGCGACAGCCAATAAGGACATGCCAACGGTCACCCCTTCAACACCAAGCCCAGGAAAATTAAAGCTGAAGACTTAAGAAAAAATAAATCTTGCAGGGCACGACTTAGGAAAAATTAAAGTAGCCGAGGAACCTGAGACTTAGGAAAATATTTTAAAAAGGGACCCACCATCAAGTCGGACCTATGCAGCTAAGACCGATGAACAAGGAGTTTCAAAAGCACACAGGGTCTATTTGAAAATTTGAAACTCAATGGCTAGTTTCTAAATCATTACAAGGGTTTAAGGACCAGGGAGCTAGAAAAATTTGCAGAGACTAGGGGAAAAAGGCTATGGCCATGAAATTTTTTGCATGTGCTAACAACCTACATCATTATGGCTTGAAGTTCAATCCAAAGAAATGTGTCTTTGGTGTTACATATGGAAAGCTTCTAGGCTTCATAGTATCACAACGAGGCATAGAGATCAACCCCAAAAAGGTCAAAGCAATAATAGAAACGCCTCCACCAAGAACACTCAAACATCTTAGAAGCCTACAAGGAAAGCTTCAATTAGTGTGCTAGTTCATCTCCTAGTTGGTAGACAAGTGCCAACCTTTCACACATCTCTTACGTGAAGACACAAGCTTCAAATGGGATCTCATTTGTCAGAAAAGATTTGAAAAGTTCAAGGAATATCTAACCAAATCTCTAATCCTAGTACCACTAGTTCCAAGATTCCCTCTCATAATCTACATCTTGGCTACCACTATAGCATTGGGGGCACTCTTAGCTCAGCATGATGATGAAAATAGAGATAGAGCCATCTACTACATTAGTCAAACTCTTGTTGGCTATGAGCTTAACTATTCACCAATGGAGAAAGAATTCCTTGTAGTGGTCTTTGCCACTCAAAAGCTTAGACATTATATGCTCAGCCACACAATTAGCCTCATTTCAAAGGTGGACCCCCCCTAATATCTATTATCAAAGACAACTCTCATAGGCCATATGGAAAAATGGGTCATGCTACTCAGTGAGTTCGACATCTAGTACATAGATTGGAAAGAAATCAAAGGGCAAGTAATTTCTGATTAGATAGCAAAGGCACCACTGGTGGATGCCTATCCACTAATCATGGAATTCCTTGATGAACATTTATGTATGATCGAAGAACAACTAGCATGGAAACTATACTTTGATGGCTCCTATACATCACATGGATTAGGGGCAAGAATCCTATTCATCACACCTCAAGGTGACTATATTCCAAAATCATTCAAGTTGGGATTCCCATGTACTAATAACATTGCAAAATATGAGGCACTCATCTTAGGTCTCAAAATAACCATTCAATGGAATATCATAGAACTACAAGTGTTTGGAGACTCATAGTTGATTATCAAGAAAGTCCTATATGAATATCAGACAAAGGATGACAATTTTCTACCCTACAAAGAATAGGTGGATAGATTGAAAGAGCATTTCCTCAATCTACAGTTCACGTAGATACCAAGACTTCAAAATAAAGTAGTTGATGCAGTGGCAACCATCACATCCTTGCTAGAAATCTAACATGACACATCTCAATATGAATTCCTAGTCAAGCAACTACACATGCCAGCTTATGAGAATGCTGATGTAGAAATGGTGTGCATCTTGGTTGGTCCTCAGTCCCCATGGTACCATGACATCCATGCATATCTAAAGAATGGTATCATATCTCCCCATCTCACCAATAACCAATTTCAAAACCTTATTTGCAAAGCCTCCCACTACACTCTTGTAGCCAACACCCTTTATCATCAAGGATACCACAATATCCTTTCTATATGTTTAGATTCAAATCAGACCATCCTAGCTTTACAAGAGGTCCACACTGGAATTTGCAGTGCCCACATGAGTGGCATGGTTCTAGAAAAGTAGTTTCTTCAAGTTGGGTATTATTGGCCAACAATGGAACATGATGCTTGTGAGTTCATCAAGAAATGTCTACCATGTCAACCACATGCAAATCTGATTCATGCGCTAGCACAAGACTTGCAGCCCATTGCACCACCTTGGCCATTTTCATTTTGGGGCTTTGACCTTGTTGGCTTAATCACTCCCCTTTCCTCAAATGGACATAAGTACATAATAAATGCCATAGAGTACTTCACAAAATGGGTTGAAGAAATTCTTCTCACCCTAACTACTGGCATCCAAATATCCAAGTTCATACTTTACCATATTGTTTTCCACTTTGTCATACCATCTATGATGCAAAGTGGCAAGCGGAAGCCTTCAAATAGTGAACAATTGGTGAGTTTCAAGGTCTCAACTACCCAAATGGGGATCTAGATTCAAAATACTTATCACAAGTATGGTAAGGACTAGTGGAAATGGTTATCACAACCCAAACACCCAAGGCAACCTAATCACTAGGCTATGCCAGGTCCAAAGCACCCACAATTGAGAAGTTACTAAGAGGTCTCCTTAGCCCAATAGACAACCAAACCCCATGAAATGACTTATAAGACTAGGGGTGGCCTAAAATCATTTTTATGGCCAATTTAGGTCCTATTACTTTAGTTCCAATGGTTCTTTCATAAAAAAGTGACCCACAACACTAAGTTGCTTCACAAACTAAGGATTTGGCTTGTAGCCCTTCCTAGAGTGAAATCTGAACATAAGTCAAAATGTTCCCAAATGAGATGATGAGCTAGTTAGGGATTCTGATACCCTTTCAGGGTTTATAAAACATAACCAAACACCAAGGGGTGGAGACAAAAAGAATTCACTACTATTAAAAAGTTAGACTGGGCTAAAAGGCCTAATTAGGTCTCCAAATGCAATACAATTTCTCTTTCTCCTATGCCAATGCACAAACTAAGGATGGAGACATGTGTGCATATGCAAAAGACCATATAATCCAAGTTTTTGTGTCTTGAAGAATCCCCAACCAATAGTTATGGTGACTGTCCTAGTCTCTTGATTGGTGCACACATAGAGATGTACACCTAGGGCCTTGTGGCAAAACAAACTCCCTATAGAACTCCATGTCTAACATGCATATTGTGAAAGTACACAAACAAAGGTCTAATTCCACCAAGGGGAATTAGATTCCCATGGTGGAATTGGGTCAAAAGATCAAACCCTATTGGAATGCTACTTCAAACCCTACAAACTAGGATAGCAGTAAAGAAAATACAGTAACTTTCAATGTATGAAAGATTACATGAAACAAAAAGTAACTTAGAGGTGTTTCCTAGGGTTAACAAAACCTATCAGGGTTTCATCCCAAACTCTAATATCTATCTATACTAGTAGTCTGTACTAAGAAATCTACAGAGAAAATGGTTGTTTCTTTATTGATAATTGCCAAAAATTACATTGTATATCCTACCACCCACCTGTAAGGGCTTATGTAGGAACTCCCAATGGTTACATGACCTGTTTGAAATAATTATCTATTTGGGAGTTTTTTTTACAAGTTTTGACAACTTTTAAGGAAGTTTCTCGAAAGTTGCTTGACAACTTTTGGAGCAACTTTTGCCTATTTTGCAATTTTGCAAATGTAATGACCAAACTTGGTCCTAACCTTATTCTAGTGATCCAACATGGATCTAAAACCTTAAAAACATGAAAATGACTAAGATCCTATGATTTTAGGCCCATTGACCACTTTTGACCATAGTTAGCTAGGGGCTTATAATTGTACTAATCCTAGAACTAGGCCTTACAACTTGGTCTAGGTGCTTGACTAGTAACTCTAAGCTAACTAGATGTGTTTAGGACTCTTAGTGGTATCATTTTTTGAGTCTAGAGTAGGTTCTCCTATGCCATACTCCCCTTGAGTTCTAAAACTCAAGTCCCTACTTGAGGGTAACTACTCTACCGAGGTCCCATGTTGTTTGAATTGGTCTTCGATAAGCCATGTAGCATCTATGTTGGGGAGTCCCTTCCATTTGACTTAGTACTACATGTACTTCTTAGCTCTAGTATGCCTTAATAGCTTTGTGTCCAAAATTTCTTATAACTCCACTAGTTTTCATTAGGGAAGATTTGTGATATAGTCTTGATCTTGGATGTTTGTTTCCTCACCCTACTCATTCATTGAACCTACTATAGCTTTATATGGTGTGAGGTCTACCACATTGAATATTTGAGAGATTTGCAAGGTTGGAGGAAGAGAGATTTCATAGGCATTCTCACCTATTTTATTGAGTATGCTATAGGGACCTACTTTCTTCATTTGTAGTTTGGAGTATCTAGCCTTAGGTAGTCTCTCTTTCCTTAGGAATGCCCAAACCTTGTCTCCCACTTTGAAGTGGACCTCTCTTCTCCTTTTATTAGCACTTTCCTTGTACTTCAAACTTGACCTTTGTAATGCTTCTTTTACCTCTTGCTATACCTTTGAGATGAGCTCTGCCAGTTCTTGGCCTTGAGTACTAATTTTGAAATCAGAGGGTAGTTCAATTAGGTCCAATGGTCCTCTACGATGCAGGCCATATACTACTTGGAAAGGGGTCTTACTGGTTGACCTATTTATAGAGTCATTGAATGAAAAATCTGCTCGGGGTAGGAGTGCATCCCAACTTTGTGAATATTTCTTGGTTAGGTATCTTAGTTGATTTCCTAGGGATCTGTTCACCACCTCAATCTACCCATCTATTTGTGGGTGATAGGTAGAGCTATAGGTGACGTTTCTTCCCAACTTCTTAAAGAGTGTCCTCTAAAAATGTCCTTGGAACTTTACATCCCTATTAGATACAATTGTATGAGGTAAGCCATGAATTCTGACTACTTCTTTGAATAATAGATTGGCTATGTGAGATGCATCATTTGTGCTTTTGCATGGTACAAAATGAACCATTTTGTTGAACCTATCCACTATGACAAAAACACTATCAAATCCTTTCTTTCTTTTAGGTAGTCCCATTACAAAATCCATTGATATGGACTCCAAAGGTCTTGAAGGGATTGGTAAGGTTTGGTAGAGCCCTTGATTTGTTGTCATTCCTTTAGCTTGCTAGCAGATTGTGCAAGATTCTATAAACTTTTTGACATCATTGTTCAACTTAGGCCAAAAATAGCTCCTCTTCACCATTTCTATTGTCTTTTCAATGCCAAAGTGACCCCCTATGCCACCATAGTACTTTTCCCTGATTATATTTTCTCTCATTGAACATTTTGGTATGCACAATTGTGCTCCCTTGAATAGAAGCCCATTCTAAATCAGATATTTAGAAAAATTAGTGTGATATATGCCCACCATTTTTATACAAATCTGATATATCTCTACAAAATTAGGGTCATTTGGGTACAAGTGTTTGAGGGACTCAATTCCCACACTTTGTAATTGAACTTATTCAATTAGATCAATCCTCCTGCTAAGGGCATCAAAAACTTTGTTTTCTACACCCTTTTTATGCTTAATGTTGAATGTATAGGCCTGCAGCTTCTCTATCCATTTCAGATGTCTGACAAAGAGTTTCTCTTGAGAATTTAAGAAACTTAATGCATGGTTGTCAGTGTATACTACAAAATATTTTGGGATCAAATAGTGCCTCCATTTTTTGAGGACTTGGACCATGGCATAGAGATCTAGGTCATATGTAGAGTACTTCCTTTTAACCTCATTCAATGTCTCTAAGAAGAAAGCAACTGCCTTGCCTTCTTGGCTTAGGACTGCACGTATAGCCAAATTGCTTGCATCTATGTCCACAGTGAAGACTTTGTTAAAATCAAGGAGGACCAAGATAGGGTATTGGGAGACTCTATTCTTCAAGTATTGGAATGCATCATTGGCTTCCTTTGTCCATGAAAACTTAGTCTTCTTCCCACCTTTGATTGTTTTAAGCATTGGTGCACACACATGACTGAAATTTTTGAAAAACTTCCTATAGAATGTTGCGAGTACATGGAAGCTTCTTACATCACCTTGGTTCTTTGGTGGAGGCAAATTAATGATTACTTCTACCTTCTTAGGGTCCATCTTGAGGGTACCTTATGAGATCACAAATCCTAGGAACACAAGTTCCTTCCTCATAAACATGCACTTTTCCAAGTTGATTACCAAATTGTGTTGATGGAGTCTTCTTAGTACCTATTCCACATGATCAAGATGGTCTTAGATTGCTATGACTAAATATTAGTATGTCATCAAGGTAAACAATAATAAATTTTCCAATAAAATCTATGAATATCTCATTCATAAGCCTCATAAAAGTGCTAGGGGCATTGCTTAAGCCAAAGGGAATTACTAACCATTTAAAAAAACCTTTAGTAGTATTGAATGTTGTTTTCCATTCATCTCCTAGTTTGATTCTAATTTGATGGTATCTAGACTTTAAGTCTATCTTGGTGAAGTAGCAAGCACCTCCTAGTTGATCTAATAGATCCTCAATCCTTGGCATGGGGAATCTATACCTTATGGTAATTTTGTTTAGGGCCCTACTATCAGTGCATAACCTCCATTTTCCATCCTTTTTAGGGGCCAAGACTGACAGTATTGCACATGGACTGAGACTCTTTTAGATGAGTCCTCTTTCCAACAATTTAATGACTTGTTTTGCAATCTTTGCATGTTGCAGGGGTGTCATTTTGTATGGTGCCTTATTAGGTAGGGATGAGCTTGGTATGAGGTCTATTTGATGACTAGTATCCCTAATGGGAGGGAGGCTAGTGGGAAGGTCACTAGTAGTAACATCTTTATACTTTTGTAGTAGGTCCATGAATTCTTTTGGTATGGGCTCTTTTTTATCAGACCTGATGTTATCTTTAGGCTTTGAGATTAAGACAAAGGGTTCAATATCAAGTTCCTCCAAGGATTTCAACATCTCTTTTTCTCCCATGATAATCACAGTGGATTCTTTTTTAGATTTTCTATCCAGCAGGAGCTTCATAGTGAAGGTCTTCCCATCTTTAGTGATGGAGTAGGTGTTCTTCCAACAATGGTGTATAGTATCAACATCAAATTTCTAGGGTCTACCTAGAAGGATGTGTGAGGCATCCATCTCAACCACATCACAAATAACTTTATCCCTAAAATCTGCAATTGAGAACTCTATCCATGCTTGTTTTGTTGCTAGAGTTTGTTGGCCTTTTGTTAACTATTAAGGAATTTTCTTATGGGTCAAACTTGGAAAGGGTATGGGCTATATTCTTAGATAAAAAGGTTTCCAATTTTATAAGAAAAGCCTAATTGATGAGGATTGGATAAGATCCTCCTTTTGCTTTGAGCTCCATAAGACTAAGGTGGGTATTGCCTACAAATAGGTTACTATATTTCAAGTAAGCTATGGATTAGTAGATTAGGTCTTCATTGTCATGTTACTAAGTTTCTCAAACATACTTCTCTAAAAGATGATTCTAAAAATAGCTGAGAACAACCTGTTACAGAATGTGACAAATGAAACTACTAGTGCGACAACATGAACAATGTCATAAGGGTGATGAATCCTTCTTCTTTTTGTGAGTAAAAATCAAGGAAGGCTAACCTCTAATTCACTCTTCAAGGAATAAGAAACTATGGACTATGAAACATCAGGGACAGTCCTATCTCTTAGGTGCATGAACATAAAATGAAAATGTGCCAGAAATGATAAATTTTGTGCTTGATGATTGAAAAGTGACTGTATAATAGAGATCAGACCAGTGTCTAATCCTTTGGGCATAAGAGTCTAACATAAATCAGTAGAGGGATTTCTAGGAAATATAGTCATATTCCTTACAAACTATATACAATTTAGATAGAATGCCTTACAAACTATCCCATCAATCTCACTGTGCTATCATTAAAATCTCAATAGATGTGTTCATTCCCTGAAATTGCATATGAGAATTTAATCCTTTCTTTGAAAGGAACTCACAAAAAATTAGATAGCTGCCTTGCAACTAGTATGTTTTAAATGCCTTACAAGTGAAACATACAACAATAGAACATAGAGCTAAGAGACATTAGCAGAACCAAGGTAGAAATTGTATTGTATTTCATGAAAGTGTATCAATACATACAAGGAAAACTCTTCACTCAAAGACTCAGGATGAGTAGTTTTCTCTCCAAAGCTTGTATTTTCAACATTCAACCATCAAGATAATGGAACCAAAGAATAGAACCCCTTAGATTGCCAAAAACTAGAACCGGGGACCAAAAGATTGGAAAACCACAAAGCTTGGAAACCCAAAAATCTTGGAACCCTAAAAAAAACAAAAATGCTACCATATATACCACTAGTCATCTTGGAATCCCAAAGATAGGATGCAACAAGCTTCAAATGACTAGGGTTAGGGTTTCACCCACCAAACCAAACAAAATCAATCAAAACTTATTACAGGGGATGAAAACTAGGTGATTAGGTCCAAGAATGATCCTTATTCATGAGAATTTTCTGAGTAATGTACCAAGGACCATAAATTTTCCATGCTAATCAATCTGATCACCCACCTACAACATGCCTTGAGCAAGAAAACCCATCCCATCATGGCACAAGACTCTCTACAATTAATCATCAAACTCTCTGGACAACTCTGTAGTAGTCAGCACAACTAATTTTACTAGACCTAGCTGCTTAAGCATTCAATTTCAATCCTTCCTATTGTAGAAAACCCTTTAAAAATTTAACTCTCTACAAGAACATCTACTTTATGGCACTAGCAGCATATCGACAATCAATATTTGAATCTGGGCTAACTTTATATCGTGATCGTCAGATCTTCTCCTTTCCTAGGCTTTATGACTTAACTCAACAGGAACCCTTGGGTTAGCACTTAGCGAACATGTAACAAGGAATCACTCATTCTTGAAATGAAATCCTTAACCCAAGCTTAACTTAGTGATTCAGCCAAAAAAGGAAGACACTTAACCCTAGCAACCATTCAGTGAACTAGTGACTAAAGGCTTTCTCCAGTTTGCTAAATGTTTCATCTCACCGCCAATTTATTTGGAGACTACACAAATACAATGTTCTCTTAATCACCAAATGATCTAGAGCACCGCCATTTTACTTAGTGAATAAGTGACCAAGAAGAAAATTTATCACAGTCGGTAAACATTTTATTAGAATCGCTAGGCGTAGACCCATACATGGGTCCGCATTGTGCCACCTGTCATCACATTACTCATTGAATCTACCCGGTCACCTCTAACAAAGGACCCACCGCATACATCCCCTACAAATTGGATGATGGGTGCAAGATCACATGGCTCTAACACCACCCATGAGATCATGCACCAACCATTGATCTTGTCCCAGTCACTGACCTTTTTGACAATGACCCCACCCTGCTGCATCATCCATGTTGACCAATCAAAGAATCCCACATTGCAATATCCGGCAAGTGGACATGCAACTTTTTCCTCACTCACAGGTCCCTCTGACAACTCTACCATATCATCAATTCTCTCATCCAATGAGGAACTACCATATGTGCCTACCTATCAGTGAACCCACCTACCTTTTGGCATCTAATTAGATGGTGGGCGCATGATTGCATGGGGTAAGAATATTCCATGTAGACATGTGCCAGCCATTGATCTAAAATCTCTGACACTAGGCCCCATTGATAGAAAATCTAAATCATCATCTACAACTAATAAACATATGAAATGCTAGCCTCTACTCTAACAACAAGTCCACATGTATCACCATTTATAAAGAAGGCCTAGCATTTCACGAATACGCAACTGAAGGAAAGATAAGCTGCTTCGCCAGGTCACTGAATGAAAAGATGTGACCACCAAGGATTAAGTGAACAAGTGACTGACAAGTAGGATAAAATGTGCACATGCAATATAGAAGACTTTAGTGGCCAAAAAGGTGATGCAAAATTAGAATCAAGCCGAGGTAAACTAGGGTTTTTCCTTCCAACGTCTATAAATATGAAATGAACCTAGGGTTTTCAAGCCAAGAACAAGGAAAACATTGCAGGGACCAGGGAAAAACTATATGTAGCCATGGAAATTTTGCAGGTGCCAATAGTGGCTCTATCTAAGGATGTTGAAATGGAAGTTTAAACAAGAACCATGGACCTCTGGGATGCAGACCAAAAACCACACAAAATAAGAACAAGGAAAGAAACACACAACCAGAAGGGAAACAAACCTATACAGAATGTAAAAAATATTCACATATGCATGAGAAATTAAAAACTTAGCTAAAGAAGGGCTTTAAGAATTGCCCATGCACTGGCAACTCAAAAACTTCACCACTCATGATCTTCAATAGGTACAAATCCTTCCCAAAACTATCATGAATCACAAAAGGACCAAGCCACAATGATTCAAACTTTTTATGCGTCCCTTTATCTTTTGCTCTGACATTCCATTGAAGTACCAAATCATCTGCTTTGAATTTTCTAGTAGTTGCTCTTTTTTCAAACAAGTACTTCATCTTCTATTGCAATTTGATATTACTCTTTTGACTCTCCCTTCTTAGTTCATCTTGTTGGCATTAAGTATGTTTGTCATTAGTGACAACACTTATTCAGACTCTATGTGTTTACCGAGCAGAAAAAATAGTGTTTACTGAGCTTCGTAGTGCTTACCGAGTTATCATTATCAAGTAATGAGATGAGCAGTGTTTACCAAGTGGCAGCACGGTAAACAAGGAATTCAGTTTCTACCGAGTAACACTATATCTATCGAGTCTCCAGTATATATCAAGTTTGAAACTACAACCAAGTGGTTAGTATGGACTAAGCCTCTACTTCTACCAAGAGCATGACGATGCCGAGTAATGTAGTGGATGCCGAGTATCAGAAAGTCACCGAGTTAGTTAGCAGTAATCGAGTAACTATATTTGGGCTGACTCAGTAATATTTGTGTTAGCTTGTTTAAGAGCTGACTTTGTAATTGTTTTGGATTGATATATAAACAATGTTTTGTATCATATCCAAGGTGTTAAGAAGTGAGAAGTGTGAAAAAGAGAAGAAAGGCAGAGATAAGTGAATTACAAAGGGCTACAATAGTATAAAGAGCAGCAGAGACATATCTATCATAGAAGTGATCAGTACATCAGAGAATCTCAATTAGAAAGTATAGTTGCAAGTAAGAGATCTACTATTTCATCCTAACAGGTGAATCAGCCCCAAATCCTTTAACCGGGTAGACTTAACAGTCTTTGTAAAATCTCTTAACCGAGTGCATACTTCATTATATGTTTTCAAACCCTCTAACAAGGTGGACCTAGCAATCCTTATTGCTCCTAATAGGGAAGATCATCAGAAGTGATCATTGTAAGCCTTAACCGACAAACTTTATATTGCAATATTGAAGTTTTGTGGGTATCATCCCCACCCCAGTTTTACTTTCTATTTGGAAGGTTTTAGGGTCACCAAATCTCCATGTTCAAAGTGTTATGAATGTTTTATTCTTTCTGTTACTCATGCATGCAATCACCTTATTGAGCTAAATGTTATTTGGAATATGGTTAAGATCTAAAATTTGTAAAATTTTTGAAGTTACTGATTCACCCCTCCCCTCTCAGTAACTTGGCTAGTCTTGAATATTTACAACAATTGGTATTAGAGCTTTGTGGTTCTCAGGATAAAGTTTGACAGCTTGAGAAAAAGATTGAGGACAATGGAGATATTCAAACTTAACAAAGTAATTGAGAATGAAAAGCTAGATCTGGAAATGTCCATAGCTCAACTCAAGGAAGCAAAAGAGCATCTTTCCCAATCCCTAAAAAGAAGGAAGGAACTTGCAAATCAGATGAATGACCACCAGTATGTTGAAGAAAAGGTTGAAGATTTTTTCCCTTCAAGTAGCTCAGATGAAGAAAACAATGCAATCAAAGAACTTCTAGAAAAGAATGGATCTTTGCAAGAAGTAAGAAAATTGAAAAGACAATAGGAAATTCAATCAACAAGATTTTGTGAAATCTTGGAACAAAGAAAGAAGATGAAATAGATGGAAAGAACAATGAAATCTAGAATCAAACTCTTCAACTAGAAAACCTTATTGATCAAGTCTCCAATGCAAATGAAGAAATCTTGACTCTAAGATCAGAAAATGAAAATATAAGAGAGGAGCTGAGATCTGAAAAGAAAATCAATTTAAGATTGGTGAATGACCTAGACACTAAAAGGAAAATCAATGAGAGAATGTTGAAATCTCAAGAAGATATGAATCAAGTGTATAAATGAAACCTTCATAAGAAAAAAGGAAAAGTAGGACTTGGATACAAAGAGGAAGGTGAATCCTCCAAACAAGGTACTCAAAAGAATCAGAAACCCACTTGTAATCACTGTGGCAAAATTGGTCATACTTCAAACAAATGTTGGAGCAATGGAAAAGAAAAATTCAATGGAAAATGCTACAACTGCAATCAGCATGGTAATAAAGCAAATGAATGCAAGGAGAAACCAAGATTTAAAGGCAAATGTCATAAATGTAACAAACAAGGTCACAAGGCATGAGATTGCAGAATTAAAACACCCAATCCAGCAGAACAAATTATGAAAGCAATATTTGGTTGGGATTACAACACTTGGTGTAGATGTCATTACTGTGGAGAATATGGACACATTGGCATGAATTGTGTAAGGCATCACTTGAGAAAAAGGGATACTACCATAAGATGTTATAAATGCACTAAGCTTGGTCACATAGCTAAAAATTGCATGAATTTAGGTAAAGTTGAAGATGAAAAGAAAGAAAAAGTAGATAGCATCAGGAAGCAGATGAGACAAAAATGGATTCTTAAAGCTACCAAGAAAACCAATCCAAGTAATGAAGTCACTTATGAAGAGGGTGGCTCTATCAATTCTAACTAAGTCTCCAAGAAAGCACTGGAACTGTATCTTCATAGACATATTCCAAATAGTTCCTGAATTGAAAGAAACAAAGATCCAAATTAGTATGCAAGATATAGCAGGATCACAGGAAGGTCAGTATCAGTTACCACCGAGCAAGGTCAGGAGTAACCTAATTTCATATGGTTACCGAGTAAGGTCGGAGTAGTATGTTCTTCGAGTTGCAAAATCTTCACCGAGCAATTAATGCATAGTGGATGATAGTCTGTCGAGTTCAATACCCTAATTCCTACGGAGCATTAATGACAAAATTTTAACAAAAAGCATGAAATCAAGTTCATTCTTCACTGTGAATATCAACAAATTGAGCAGAGAAATTTCTAGTGCGATCAAGCGATTCGAAGAAAAATTTTTGGAGAAGAATTTTTCTTTTTCTACCAAGCTACCATGGCATCATCCAGCACCAAAGTAAAGAAAGGTTTAGAAATGTTAGTTCAAGGAGAATGGAAAGCGTCAGATTTCAAACTCATGCCTACGATTGCAGAAACCCTAGATTTGAGTGGAGCTCAATCTCAAATTTCTCCAAAGGTACTTCTTGTAAATAACATTCGTAGTCATTTTAAAGGTACAATTCAAGAGCTTGGAACCCTAGAGATAGATGTTGTTCGTGATGAACTGTGTGTTGATGGTTTTCTAAAACCGGAACATAAACATTTGGAAGATAAGGGTTTGACACATATCACCCACTTGCCTCTGAGTTTCTAGATAAAATAGATTAGATATATCCTAAGCCAAGTGCATGAAGGTAAAATTTGGCTTGAGAAACCAGTGGAAATAACAAAGAAGATGATTCACCGAATCACTGGTCTTCCCATGCTTGCCAAGGATAAATCTTCAAAATCCCTAGGTCAGGTAGAGCTAGAAAAGAAAACCCTAGCCAAATGGGATGGTAGATGTATGAGAATAAATAGTATTACTGATGTAGAACTAAAATTTGGCACATATGTCATAGCTCACAAGATATATAGTTCAAGTCGACAGAATAGTGTTCTGTGTGAAGCAGTTGACCTAGCTTATAAAATTGTGAAGAACAATCTGTCATTTGACCTAGCAAATTTATTGTTGAAATAGTTCAACAAGAATATGGAGAGCATCCAAACCTCAAAGAACAATCCATGTAAGTTTGGCTCATTGTTGGTTTGTTTATTTTTCTATGGTCAAAATTTTTTCCCATCAAAAGGCACGGTAAAATGGAGAAAGGATGTGCTTGTTCTTTATCAGATAAATGAGTACATTGCAGAAATGGGTGAGAATTTTGCAAGCATAATGGATAACTATTTTGAATCTTTTAAGGAGAAGATGAATAACAGATTTTGGATTCCACTTAAGTTGGTAGAAGATTATAAAGATGATGTTTGTTTCATGGTTGATTGTGATAGAGTATATATTCAGGCAGTAAGGTCTAGGATTGTATGGGTGAAACCTCTTCCTTATGAGGTAAACATTGATGAGACAAAGGATATAATTGAAGCCCTAGTAAATCAACTTGTTAATCCAAAGGCTCCATACTTTGGAACATATGATGAAGCTAAAGTAAGAATTGAGCTAAGCATAAAGCTTCCACAGGCGGTTAACAAAGGTAGAAAGAGGATGGCCAAGGTGCAATCTAGCACACCTCTAATGTTAACTGAAGGCAAAGGAGAGGATATTGTAGAAGAAGAAGAAAAGGATGAGAGTAAAGAAGAGCAAGTGCCTATAAAGAAGAAAGGAAAGGTAACTATCACCAAGGAACCCGAGCAACCCACTATAGTATTCACAAGGAAAAGATCAAGGGGCAAGGAAGGTAAAGTCAATGATGATATAGTACTCAAAAGGCCTCCTCTCTCATTTGAAGAAAAGATTAAGGATTTGAGAGAAGGATCTAGAATTGCAAATTTCAAATCTCTCAAATATGAAACAAGATCAGAGGTAGAGCAGCAAGAAATCAAAGATGTTGTTATTGAGAAAATGGGAAAATGGAAATACTCACCTGAAGAAATGGCTTCTCAAATCCTAGGAGTTTTATTAAACCAAGTCAAGTTGAGATGGTCAATTGCAAGGCAAACTACCAAGGACATATATGCTCAAACCTTAAGACAGTTGATGCCAAGTTTGAAAAATGCTGAAATTAATAAGGCATTGATAGAAAATAAGCACAAGATGACACTAAAATTCAATAGTTGTTTGATTTTGATCAAGGATATAGAGTTGATTGTGAAGAGTGCAAATTCTACTTGGAAAAACATCTATCATCTTCACAAACTGAGTACTGAAACTATGATAATTAAACATATTGAAGATGATAGTGATGAAGAAGAAGAAGAAGTAGTTTAGATTGATAATGTTGAGATAGAAGAAGTAGAGGAAGAAGCTACTGAGGAAGCTAAGAATAATGTTGAGGAAGATGATCTAGTTTGGATAGCTATAGAGGTAATTGCCTCACTTCCTCACTCTCCAATAAAAATTGCTACATCTAGCCTGGAGAAAACTTCAAGTGTGATTGTGACAACTCCCTCAGATACATCAAATGTCCAATCATCACTAGCATAGCTCAATGTATCAATGACAAAAGTGGCTACCACTTCATCTATCAAGCTTCAGCCTCCTTCCACCGAGTTGCAGTCTCCAGCGTCATCTTCAGTACCTTCTTCAATTTTGAGTTTTTTAGTAGCAAGTACTTCAGTTTTGGATATGTCAGTAACTACTTTAGATTCTACAGTTGTAAATACTTCAATTTTTGGTTTATCAAGTATTCCAATTAGCATTCCATCGGTCAAAAGTTTATCATTTTTCACTGCAAGTCCTACTATGTCTACAATAATTTCTACTACAAAGGCATTAAGTATAAAGACTCAACTGAGTACAAAATTTTTGAGTAAGAATATAGAAGAGGACATAGATTTAGATGAGGGGATAGAAATTCCCCAATTAGGTTTTGCAAACCTCACAGTAGACCAAATGCAAATAGTTGAACTCCTCTAGAAGAAACTAAAAGAAGAAAGAGATAAGGAATATATGATCATTGAGGATGCCAAGAATATTTTGACAGAAGCAATAGGTGTTGAAGTTGATTCCTCTCAAAAAAATTTGTTGCAGTTGGCAGAAGCAGTTAACAAGTTCAATGAGGATTCCTCTAGATCAGATAAGATGATTGAGAAGGCTGAGAAGAAGTTTGATAATAAAGTGCTTGAGCACATTTCTCAGCAAATAGCTATCAATTAGGTAGGGTTATCTTCAGTTTTGACTAGCATTGAGTCCTCCTATTCCAAGGTAACATCATTTTTTGTCAAAGTATGTAATGTTTCCGAGTTCTCAAAGGAGATTAAAGATAAAATAAATAAGATTAATGAGGATTTGAAGATCAGTGCATAGAAGTTGCAACTTGAACCTAGTTCAAGCTTTGCACATCATATGACAATTACATTCCTATCTGATAAGCATTCAGAGTTATTGAGAGAAGATGCAAGGATTAGGTAAACATTAATAGATATTCAGAACATGATCCTTCCCATCATGGATACAATGCAGAAGCATATTGCATACTCAAAAACATTTATCCATGACAATCAGTTTTCAATTGCAGATCACATGATTGAACTCTCTGTAGAAGTCCAAGTTGCACTCCATACATGCAATATTCTATAATAGAACTGGGATAGAACTCTAGCATTAATAAGTAAGGTACATTCTAATTTTCTCTCACACTTTGGCATCTCCATGTAAAATATTTGTATATACATCTTTGGTATTATTGTCAAAAAGGGGGAGGAAGTATATGAGAGAAATAGGAAATATGAGTATGAGGTGAAACAAGCTACTTGTATATATGTATAATATATGGAGGAGACATGAAATGTATATACAACAATATGACAAAGATAATTTTTTGAAAAATCAAAAATAGATTCAACATGATTTTTTTTTGGGCAATAAGTGTTTTTGTCACTAATGCCAAAGGGGGAGATTGTTGGCATTAAGTATGTTTGTCATTAGTGACAACACTTATTCAGACTCTGTGTGTTTACCGAGTAGATAGAACAGTGTTTATTGAGCTTCACAGCGTTTACCGAGTTATCATTACCCAGTGATGAGATGAGCAATGTTTATTGAGTGGCAGCATGGTAAACAAGGAATTCAATTTCTACCGAGTGACACTATATCTACCAAGTCTCCAATATATACTGATTTTGAAACTACAACCGAGTGGTTAGTATGGACCAAGCCTCCACTTCTACTAAGAGCATGACAATGCTGAGTAATGCAGTGGATGTCGAGTAGCATAAAGTCACTGAGTTAGTTTGCAGTAACCAACTATACTTGGGCCGACTCAGTAATATTTGTGTTAGCTTGTTTAAGAGCTGACTTTGTAATTGTTTTGTAATTGTTTTGGATTGATATATAAACAGTGTTTTGTATTATATCCAAGGTGTTAAGAAGTGTGAAGTGTGAAAAAGAGAAGAAAGGTAGAGATAAGTGAATTACAAAGGGCTACAACAGTATAAGGAGCAACAGAGACATATCTATCATAGAAGGTGATCAGTACATTAGAGAATCTCAATCAACAAGTACAATTGCAAGTAAGAGATCTACTATTTCATCCTAACAGGTGAATTAGCCCCAAATCCTTTAACCGGGTAGACTTAACAGTCTTTGTAAAATCTCTTAACTGAGTGCATACTTCATTGTATGTTTTTAAACCCTCTAACAAGGTGGACCTAGTAGTCCTTATTGCTCCTAACAGGGTAGATCATCAGAAGTGATCATTGTAAGCCTTAACCGGCAAACTTTATGCTGCAGTATTGAAATTTTGTGGGTATCATCCCCACCCCAGTTTTACTTTCTATTTGGAAGGTTTCTGGGTCACCAAATCTCTATGTTCAAAGTGTTATGAATGTTTTATTCTTTCTATTACTTGTGCATGCAATTACCTTATTGATCTAAATGTTATTTGGAATATGGTTAAGATCTAAAATTTGTAGAAGTTTTGAAGTTACTGATTCACCCCTCCCCTCTTAGTAACTTGGCTAGTCTTGAATATTTCCAACACATCTAACTGAGTCAATTACATAATTTTGTCCTGCATCAGCTCTAGGACATCCAATTCCTCATCTTGAATAAATTGATAAATTGGAATCTGATTGTTTATAGGCAACCTTGACTACAAACCATACACAAGCTCGAAGAGAGACTTCCTAGTGGCTCTCTTCATTGTAATCCTATCTGCCCACAAGGCCAATCTCAACTTGGAATGCCAAGCTCTCTTATTTTTCTCAAGTGTTTTCTTCAAGATTGTTAGGATACTTTTATTTCTAGACTTAGCCTATCCATTTGCTTGAGGATGATAAGGAGATGAATAGGAAGTCATGATTCCATTATCTCTGCAAAACTCCTTAAACTCATCTGATCTAAAGCACATTACATTATCTATGATTAACTTCATAGGGACACCAAATCTGGTCAAAATATTATCAAGTAAGAAATCAATCACCACTTTACTTTTTGCCCTCTTTGTAGGAATGGCTTCTATCCATTTTGTGAAATAGTCAGTTGCAACAAGTATGTAACTGTGTCCTCTACTAGATTTCTCAGCAAACTCACCTATGAAATCCAAGCCCCATATGGAAAATGGTGCTTTAGCAGCTATTGGGTTCAACAACAGTGCTCCTGAGTATTTTAATTTTGAAGTAAACTTCTGACAAGCTTCACACTTCTTAACAAACTGGAATGAATCTTTAAACAATGTAGGCCAAAAATAGCCAGCCCTCAAAATCTTATGGGCAGTTATCTTTGCTGAATAATGACCTCCACAAACACCAGCATGCATTTCATTTAAAACCTTCTCTGCCTGACATCTATCAAGACAAAACAACAAGACTCCATCTCTATTCTTCCAATACAAATCACCTTGTATCAATGTGTATTTCTGGGCTTGCAATTTTAAGGATCTCTTTTGGTTATCTATCATACACTTTGGGCATCTAGCAATCCTTATGAAATATATAATATCAACATAGTCTGGTTGAAAATCAATACTTGTAATTGTCATACCTAGAGTTCCTTCATTATTAACTTGGACTAAATCCATATTTTCTTCAATCATCAATTTTTCCAAGCCTTGTCCTCTCACAAGCTTAGTGATATGGATTTCTAAATTGAACTCTTGAATTCTAGTGATCCACTTGCATCTCTTACCAGTGACTTCAGATTGAGTAAGGACATCTTTTACTGCTACATGTGGGACATATGCAATAACCTTTGCACAAACTAGATAAGGTTTGAAAGACTTTACCACTTTTACCAATCCATATGCCTACTTCTCCATCATCTCATAATTTAATTCAGTAGCCTGCAAGGATTTACTAAAAAATGCAATTGAATGTTCATTACCCTCATTGTCCTTTTGTAACAATACAACAACAATAGTGTGAAATGATGCAAAAGAAAACAATGAAAAAGGCTTGGTATAATCAGGAGACCTAAGCATAGGTGCTTGCTAGACTACCTCTTTAATCTTATCAAATGCACCTTGAGCCTCTACAGTCCATTGAAAGTTCACATCCTTTTTAGCAATTTCACTATAGGCTTGATAATTTCAGCAAAATTTGCAATGAATCTCCTAACAAAATTGATCTTCCCTAAAAAGGATTGCTCCCCTTTGAGATTTTTAGGTGCAGACACTTTCTTGATGGCTTCAACTCTCTCTAGATCAATTATTATTCCTTCCTTTGATACAATGTGTCCTAGAAGCTTTCCTTCTTTGACTGTAAAATTACACTTCTTTGGATTCAGAGACACACCATATTCTAGAGCTCTAACAAAAACCTTTTCTAGATGTGAGCAATGATCAACAACCCATTTAGAATATGCAGTTAGGTTATCCTGGTACACAACCATGAACAAGTCTATATATTCTTTGAAGGCAACATCCATGGCTCTTTGAAAAGTTTCTCCAGCATTTCTGAGACCAAATGGCATTCTAACATATACATAGGTTCCCCAAGGTGTGGTGAATGTAGTTTTTAATTGCTCATATTCTTTCACCAACACCTGGTTATATCCAGAGAAACCATCCATCATGGACAATAATTCACATCTAGTGACCTTATGTAACATTGCTTCCATGTTGGGCAGTGAATAGTTATCTTTCAATGATGCAACATTCAAATTTCTAAAGTCTACACACAATCTAATGTCACCATCCTTCTTTCTGATTGGGACTAAATTAGACACCCAAGTTGAATGCCTTATAGGTTGAATTATTCCTACATCACTCAACTTGACTAGCTCTTGTTGCATCTTAGGAGCTAACAATGGGTTAATGGGCATTTTATTTTGTTTGAATGGTTTAACATCTTGCTTTAATGGGATCTCATGTTGGAAAAGGTCCTCTCTATAGGCTTTTAGGTCATTATAGGACCATGCAAACACATGCTTGTAATTTCTCAACAACTTTACCAAATTATCTCTCAGTTGAGGGGTTAATCCTTTTCCAATATAGACCACTTGAGGAGCATTATGTGATCCCAAATTCACTTCCTCTAGATCTTCTAGATTAGCATTGCTTGGTTTTGGCATATGATCATTTTGGCTACTATACAATGCTTTTAACTTAGTTAAACCCTTAGGGATACTATCTGAACTCAACTAGATCACCTCATTTCCCATGACCATGTCTTTACCTTCAACTCCCTCAACCAATGTGTTGCAGTCTATAGGTTGATCCTCATACATATCAAGACATTGAATAAATCTCAAGATGTCATGATCATCCTCAAAGACCTTCCAATTGTAAATGTTATCTGGAATAATTGGCCTACTTTTTACTTCAAGAACTGACACCCCAAACAAAGTTGAATCATCTCCTTTTAAAGCAACATCTGCTAAAAAATTTGCCATAATGTTTTTTGACCTTTTCACCCAACAAATATTGAAAGCATCAAACATTTCAATCTGATCCCAAATAACATGTTTGTACAATTTCAGTCTATCATTTTTTACAACATATTTAGATCAAACTTGTGCCACCACAAGCTTGAAATCACCAAAAACTTTTAAACATTTTATCCCATGTTTGATAGAAATATTCAATCCCAAAGACAATGCTTCATATTCAATAGTATTGTTTGTGCATTGAAAAGTCAATGTGAATGAATACTTAAAAGTGGTACCTGATGGACATATGAATAGGACTCCAGCTCCTGAGCCTTCTTTTGAGCATGCTCCATCAAAGTACATCTGCCACAATCCATCTTGCTATTTCTTTAGTTCTACAACCAATGGATCTATCTCTTCCACTGGTGGGACAATCTCTTCTAATTTGAAATTCTCCATGTCAACATCCTCACAACAATTTAAATGATCATCATTTATTTCAATCATATGTGGAGTTTTACCTTCTTTGGATACTTTCACATTGTCACCATCAATATTGAAAGTTGCAAAGGATAAATCACACTTAATACTACATCCCATTGAAGAACTCCATTTCCTTGATAATAACATCCCATAATGAGGGGGAATATCTACCACCAAGACACTCATTGTTAGCAACCTATCAAGGAAAATTGTCAACCTGTAAGGAAGTAATTTTATAGTACCAATAATAGGGACCTCTCTTGAATCCATAGCCTGACATCTCCCATGAGGTGTATCTACTTTCAGACCCAAGGATCTCATTATTTCTATAGGCATAATAGTATTAGAGGCTCCTAAATCAGTCATACAGTTTCTTAACAACTTTCCATTTACTATTAGGGATAGAAAGAAAGGATCAACTATTCCTATCATAGTATTTGCAGCATTAGTGTCCAAATAAATCTGAGGGATCTTATAGATGATTTCCCCACACTAGTTCTCAATTGAATCACTTGCTACTACAGCCATTTCACTAGTCTTGGTAGAATCTTGGGCATCAGAAGGAAAAAATCCTTTCACCCAACTCAAAGCCTTGACTTTATGCTCTTTTATCCTCATCATTTCTAACAAGGGGACCTTGATAGTTATTTGTGACAACAATTTTCTCATGTCAATGGGAACATATTTTGAATCTATAAAATCTTGCCCTATGGCAATGACCTCTTTATCTTCTTCATGTGAGATCAAATTAGGATTATCTTTTCTTTGACTCTTTATTTCCTTTTGCAAAGGACAAAAAGTATCTACAAGGGGCTTGGTTTTTACCTTATAAGCAACTATTGGCTTATTGAAGCTAACATTTTTCTTCACTTTGTATCTATCAGCAATTTTTGAAACCTTTTGCTTATTTTGGGCTTGTTTTTCATCCTTTTCTATTTTCTTGATGAAAATTCCAACAGGCCTACCACTTGGACTACCTACCACCCTATTCCTTAAGTTGTAATTTCTTTTAGCTTGAGACACCATGTCTACTATGATTTGAGCAATTTCTTCATCAAAAGGTCTCCTCAACACTATTTGCTCACCACTTCTTAGAGTGTTTCATTGAACTACATCAAGGTGACTATCTTCTTCATCAAAAAATACTTGCTGATGGTAAACCTCATTTTTTACTTGGGAACTACCAACATCTTCATCTTCATCTTCCTCTGCAGAGTCTAATTCATCATATATATGTGAAGAGATCATACCACATCCTTGATCATCATAAGGCTCCTCATTGTTATTGTCTTGATCTTCATTTGCAGAAACACTTTGAGAAATTGCACAATAATAGGGATCATGAGGTGATTGGAAAAAAATACACCAGGGAACATCATCATTCATATTTACTATATTTTTGTGCAAGGGTTCCGGGGTCTTATCATTTGATTTATCCTTTCTTTCAGGGAACACTGGCTTTCCATCTTTCCACTGAGTGTTATAGGGATAGTTCTACATTCTTGGTAACTTATTAAAGTTAGTGAAAGATGGCTTGTCATTTCCTTGCACTCTACTATTTCTTTCCTCACCAAGTTTTAAATCTTTTATAGCTTTTAAGATCTGCTTCAAACTATCATCATCTTTTGGTTTTGTATCAGAATTCCCTAGTTCCTTTTTGTTTGGGATTGAAGGCTGACAAGCCTTCCTCCTTCCCAAATTCCCTAATATCCTTCTATTGCTTTCTATATTGATAGCCAGCTTATAAGCTTCTACAAGATTTCTAGGGTTCTTATCTGTCAACAAGTATCCCATTTTTTAATCAAAAGCATGCAGGTAGGTGACCAAACAAATCTTGTCATCTAATCTGATAACTTGCAACAATTTATGCATGGCTTACTGAAATCTGACATTGAACTCAACAACACCCTCATTTGAATTTTTCTTGATGTTGTTAAACTCATTAAGCATGAAGCCTTCATTTGTTTTATCACCATATTGTTCCTTGAAGAAATGCTTGAACTGATTCGAAGAACATATGCTAGCATGAGGTAAATTTCTAAGCCAATCTCTAGCATCTTCGGTCAGAGACTAAACAAAAAAGCTTCATGATCACATCATCAGGCTCAATATTGTAGTCATCTATTACATCAATGAAACTTTTCAAATGTTCTTCACAAGTAATTGCATTGCTTCCAGTGAATTTTGGGAGCTTCTTCCTAATTTCATCAAGGATGGGATTTGGGTAACCAGGAATTCCCATAAAGACCAATTGTTTATGCCTCTCATGAATGGGACCTATGTGAGATGGGCCAACACCTAGAATTGTGGATGTTTGAATATTAGAAATAGTAGAAGTCTTAGGCATACATGAAGTTGTAGCGGTATTCAACACATTTGCTCCTTGCACTTGAGAAGTGAAAAGGGTATTGGTAGGTCTAGAAGATTGCTTAAGGAAGTCAATCTTTCTTTTTATCTTGGCAGCAGTGGCTTCCAACTCTGCCTTTTCTAACTCCTTTGCCAATAATTCTTGTTTCCTTTTTGCTTCTTCCAAGTCAACCTCTAATCTTGCTACTTGATCTAAGGACTTATTTGTAGGATTTGGTTCATTTATTGAAACCCCCACAACCTTTTATTTACCTTTGTCTCTAGGATTTCTCACTTCATAAACTTGCTAAACAATAGGTTGATCTTCTGCTTGTTCTATCATAGGAACTTGATTCATGGCCTCAAGATCTAGCAATTTCTTCTTCAATTGCTTTGCTCTAATCATAGCATGTCTGATCTTTTCCTCCTTTTCCTTTTCTCTTTTCTGCCTTAAATGTATTTGTTCTTGGACTCTCCTTTCCAACTCATAGACTTCTTCAAAAATTTCTTCTGATTCCAGGAGAGTAGTCTCAGATTCAGCATCTCCTACTTGAACCTCATCCTCATATTGGTTCAAACCCAAATCAATAGCCTCCTCATATTCAGAGGTATTTCCTTCTTGATTTATCTGAACAGGCTGGATCCAATCCTCTTGTCTTGTATCCTCTTTATGTTTTTGAGTATGAAATATACTTCTATTTTTTCATCCTCTCCTTGTCTGACTGGGCCTAGAAGTACTTGGAAGACCTTCTCCCACTCTATCCTCAGGAAGCTTAATTCTCTAAGACCTACTACCTCTGTAACTCATCTTGTAAATGATTTTCTAGCCAATACTGCTGTAGAGATTTGTTTGAGTCATCAGCCAAATATTTGGGAATTTTACTTCAAATATAAATACTAAAGGTAACTAGCTGGTTTGTATAGGATAGGAGCCCTAGCTCAACTAAACCCTATAACTTAGCAAAATATTTCCTACAACTCCCTAGTAGAGTCGCCAGTCTGTTAGGGATTTTTCTTATGGGTCAAACTTGGCAAGAGTATGGGCTATATTCTTAGATAAAAAGGTTTCCAAGTTTGCAAGAAAAGCCTAATTGATGAGGATTGGATAAGATCCTCCTTCTACTTTGAGCTCCACAGGACTCAGGTGGGTATTGCCTACAAATAGCTTACTATATTTCAAGTAAGTTGTGTATTAGTGGATTAGGTCTTCATTGTCATGTTACTGAGTTTCTCAAACATACTTCTCTAAAAGATGATTCTGAAAATAGCTGAGAACAACCTATTATAGAATGTGACAAATGAAACTGCTAGTGCAACAACATGAACAATGGCATAAGGGTGATGAATCCTTCTTCCTTGTATGAGTAAAACTCAAGGAAGGCTAACCTCTAATTCAATCTTCAAGGAATCAACAACTATGGACTGTGAAACATCAGGGACAGTCCTATCTCTGAGGTGCATGAACATAAAAGGAAAATGTACTAGAAATGATAAATTTTGTGCTTGATGATTGAAAAGTGACTGTATAATAGAGATCAAACCAGTGCCTAATCCTTTGGGTAGAAGAGTCTAACATAAATTAGTAGAGGGATTTATAAGAAATACAATAGTATGCCTTACAAACTATATACAATTTAGATAGAATGCCTTACAAACTATCCCATCAATCTCAGTGTGCTATCATCAAAATCTCAACAGATGTGTTCATTCCCTGAAATTGCATATGAGAATTTAATCCTTTCCTTGAAAGGAACTCACAAAAAATTAGATAGCTACCTTGCAACTAGTATGTTTTAAATGCCTTATAAGTGAAACATACAAGAATAGAACATAGAGCTAAGAGACATTAGCAGAACCAAGGTAGAAATTGTATTGTATTTCATGAAATTGTATCAATACATACAAGGAAAACTCTTAACTCAAAGACTTAGGATGAGTAGTTTGCTCTGCAAAGCTTGTATTTTTAACATTCAACCATCAAGATAATGGAACTAGAGAATAGAACCCCTTAGATTGCCAAAAACTAGAACCAGGGACCAAAAGATTGGAAAACCACAAAGCTTAGAAGCCCAAAAATCTTGGAACCCCAAAAAAAACAAAAATGCTACCATATATACCACTAGTCATCTTGGAATCTAAAAGATAGGATGCAACAAGCTTTAGATGACTAGGGTTAGGGTTTCACCCACCAAACCAAACAAAATCAATAAGAATTTATTATAGGGGATGAAAACTAGGTGATCAGATCCAAGAATGATCCTTATTCATGAGAATTTTCTGAGCAATGTACCAAGGACCATAAATTTTCCATGCCAATCAATCTGATCACCCACCTACAACACACCTCGAGTAAGAAAACCCATCCCATCATAGCATGAGACTCTCTATAATTAATCATCGAACCCTTTGGACAACTTTGCAGCAATCAACACAACTAATTTCACCAGATCCAGCCACTTAAGCATTCAATTTCAATCCTTCCTATTGCAAAAAACCCTTTAAAAATTTAAATCTCTGTAGAAAAAACTACTTTATGGTGCTAGCAGCATATCGACGATCAATATTTGAATTTGGGCTAACTTTATATCATGATCATTAGATCTTCTCCTTTCCTAGGCTTTATGACTTAACTCAACAAGAACCCTTGGGTTAGCACTTAGCAAACACATGAAAAGGCATCGCTTAGTCTCGAAAGAAAATCCTTAACCCAAGCTTAACTCAGTGATTTAGAAAACAAAGGAAGACACTTAACCCTAGTGACCATTTAGCGAGCTAGCGACTAAAGGCTTTCTCTAGTTCACTAAATGTTTCATCTCATTGCCAATTTATTTGGAGACTACATGAACATAGTGTTCGCTTAATCACCAAATGATCTAGAGCACTGCCATTTTACTTAGCGGATAAGTAACCAAGAAGAAAATTTGTCAGAGTCACTAAACATTTTATCAGAACTGCTCAGCCTAGACCCATACATGGGCCCACATTGTTCCACTTGTCATCACATTACTCGCTAAATCTACCTGGTCACCTTTGACAAAGGACCCACCACATACATCACCTGCAAATTAGACAGTAGGCACAAAATTGCATGGCTCTAACACCACCTATGAGATCATGCACCAATTGTTGATCTTGTCCTAGTCACTTACCTTTCTGACAATTACCCCACCCTATTGCATCATCCACATCGACCAATCAAAGAATGCCACATTGCAATATCTGACAAGTAGACATGCAACTTTTTTCAAGCTCACAGGTCCCTGTGACAACTGTGCCATATCATCAATTCTCTCAGCCAATGAGGAACCACCATATGTGCCTACCTATTAGTGGACCTACCTACCTTTTGGCATCTAATCAGATAGCTTGTGTATGATCACATGGGGTAAGAATATTCCATGCGAACATGCGCCAACCATTGATCTAAAATCTCCAACACTGGGCCCCACTGATAGAAAATCCAAATCATCATCTCCAACCAATAAACATCTGACATGCTAGCCTTCGCTCTGACACCAGGTCCACATGTATCACCATTTATAAAGAAGGCCTAGCATTTCACAAATACGTGACTAAAGGGAAGATAAGTCGCTTTTCTGGGTTGTTAAATGAAAAGATGTGACCGCCAAGGATTAAGCGAACAAGTGACCGATGGGTAGGATAAAATGTGCACATGCAATATAAAAGACTTTAGTCACCAAAAAGGTAACACTAAATTAGAACCAAGCCGGGGTAAACTAGGGTTTTTCCTTCCAACAGCTATAAATATGAAATGAACCTAGAGTTTTCAAGTTGGGAACAAGGAAAACATTGCAGGGACTAGGGAACAACTATATGCAGCCATGGAAATTTTTCAGGTGCCAACATTAAGCATGAAACATGATAGGGGAAAGGGTGTGGCTTCTTAGGGAGCTTTAACTTTTGAACCATTTCACAAGATACAAGATTTTCAGTTGAACTAGAATCTATAAGAAGATTGCATACCTTTCCATGACATTTGATCTTTGTCCTAAAGAGATTCTTCCTTTGTGGAGATTCTTGAGTTTGTGGCACTTGAAGGAAGACCTACCTCATCATCAGACATGCTCCTTCCTCTGGCTCCAAGTCTCTAGCATCAACATTGTCTTCTTGTTTATCTTCTTGGACAAGTTGTGCTCTCCTTTCACCTTGGTTATTGTTGTTTCTCTTCTCAGGGCATCTTCCTACATGATGTCCCATTTGATTGTAATAGAAACATTTCAATGGTCCATTACCTCTTCCTAAGTTTGTCCTTCCCCTATTGAAGGGCCTCCTTCCTCTATAGTTTCCTCTTGAATTAGAGTCACTATTTTCTTTATCTCCTTGGTCACGGGTCCTGCTATTACTGCCACTATTTTTTCCCTTATTCCAAGAGTTTCCTTTGCCTCTAATATTCTTCCCATTATCATTATTCTTCCCTTTGCCAAAGTCCTATTTTCTCTTCCATTTTTCTTCTACCTTGATTTCCATTTGGTAGCACTTATTGACTATGGTAGGGCAATGTAGGCTTAGTTCTTCTTGGATGGATACCTTCAATCCATTCATGTATCTTGCTAGTTTTTCTTCCTCATCTTCTACCACATTGGTCTTCATACATAATTTTAAGAACTCCTCAGTGTATGAGCCTACATCCATGTCCCTTTGTTTCAAACTTTGCTTCCTCCTATGGAGTTGTACCCCATAGCCCTTAGGTACATATGTCTCTTTAATCAGAGCTATCATCCTATTCCATGAGTTGATCATGTTCTCCCCATTCTTCACCCTCTCTATTTGGATGAAGTTCCACCAAGTTAGGGATGCTCCCTTCAACTTGGATCTTGCCACCTTTACCCTCTTCTTTTTAGGGATGTCCTCACATTCAAAGAATGTTGTCAAAGCTTCTATCTAATGTAAGGCTAAATTTGCATTTATCTTGCCATTGAAGACCAGCAAGTCTATCTTTTCCTCCATGGCTCTCCTTCCCATGGACTTTAAGGAATCTATGAAAGACCTTTGTTCTATAGGGATGTGTTGATCAAAGTCATCCTCCTCTTCTTCACTCCATTTTAGACCCATCTTCTTTGTCCTTGTCATCAAGCTTCTTCTCAAGTTCTTGAAGCCTCTTAGTTAAGGCTATGTTTGCATCCCTTTCCTCTCTCACCATCTTTTCCAAATAACTATTTGTGACCCTTTTAGGGATCTCTTCATCCTTAGGATTAGACATAGCTCTAATACCACTTCATGCAAAGTGGCAAGCAGAAGCCTTCAAACAGTGAACAATTGGTGAGTTTCAAGGTCTCAACTACCCAAATGGGGATCAAGGTTCACAATACTTATCACAAGTATGGTAAGGACTAGCAGAAATGGTTAGCACAACCTAAAAACCCAAGGCAACCTAATCACTAGGCTATGCCAGGTCCAAAGAACCCACAATTGAGAAGTTATTAAGAGGTCTCCTTAGCCCAATAGACAACCAAACCCCATGAAATGACTTATAAGACTAGGGGTGGCCTATAATCATTGTTATGGCCTATTTAGGTCCTATTACTTTAGTTCCAATGGTTCTTTCATAAAAATGTGACCCACAACACTAAGTTGCTTCACAAACTAAGGATTTGGCTTGTAGCCCTTCCTAGAGTGAAATCTAAACATAAGTCAAAATGTTCCCAAATGATATAATGAAATAGTTATGGATTATGATACCCTTATGGGGTTTATAAAACATATCCAAACACCAAGGGGTGGAGACAAAATGAAGTCACTATTGTTACAAAGTTAGACCAGGCTAAAAGGCCTAATCAGGTCTCCAAATGCACTACAAGTTCTCTTTATCCAATGCCAATGCACAAAATAAGCATGGAGACATGTTTGGATATTAAAAATATGATAGAATCCAATTTTTCATGTCTTGAAGAATCCCCAACAAATAGTTATGGTGACTATCCTAGTCTCTTGACTGGTGCACACATAAAGATGTACACCTAGGGCCTTGTGGCAAAACCAACTCCCTGTAGAACTCCACCTCTAACCTACATATTATGAAAGTTAAAAAAAAAAGGTCTAATTCCACCAAGGGGCATTAGATTCCCATGGTGGAATTGGGTCAAAAGATCAAACCCTATTGGAATGTTGCTTCAAACCCTATAAACTAGGATTCCAGTAAAGAAAATATAGTAACTTTCAATGTATGAAAGATCAGGACATGAAAAAAAAATGAACTTAGAGGTGTTTCCTAAGGTTGACAAAACCTATCAGGATTTCATCCCAAACTCCAATATACTAATATTTTGGTTATGGGGAAACCCAAATAGGTAAAAACCCCGGTGGGACTTGATACCCACTAATATTCTATACTAGGGTATAATGATCCTTTCTAGAAGATCCTTTACCCTATTTGGAGTAGCTTTACAATATATTAAGTACAATAGACCTAGTCAAGAGCCAGACCCTATTAGGAGTCTTTTACAATTGTCCTTGTTAGGGAAGAGGATGCACTGTCTGAGAGCTCACTGCTCAAAGGGGCAAAAGTTACACCCTTCTGAATAATAGATACACACTATATCTGGATCTTGGTGAACTATGCTTTGACCTTATATCTAGATTAGTTCCAATGTATAGTAAAAATACTCTACTTGGTCACATAGACCTTCTTTTGATGGCTCAACACTTCACACACTCTGCTCTACTCTGCTTAATCAACCATGAACCACACTCAAGTAATCACAAATGATTGCCTATAAATATCATTCCTCTAAATGATATAATCAAGTCATCCTATTATAACCACCTTGAATTCATATTAGAGAAACCATAACAAACTCAAAAAAACATTTTGTCAGCTCTGTTATGCACGTAACATATTCTGGGACCTATTTTAATAAGATAAATGTAGATGCACACTATTGGCTCTACCAAAATAACTAGATCTTTCTCCACAAGATCAATTAACTCATGAGATCTTAACCTAACATCAATAACTCATCTCTAAGCTTAACTCCAAGGGTACATATCCTAAATATAGGTGCAACTTCAGAAACAATAAAAGCTCTATCGACTCTATTGAACAAACATAGGAAACTGCTACTGGTGAATAGTGACTACATAACATTACTTGCCCTCATCATCAGACCATGTGTCCATGAACTTAACATCACTCACATGTCTTCAACATATATCCAAGAGCACAAGGCTCTATGATAACTATATGGACAACCTTACATAGAATACTGTCTGTTACTCTATGAGGAACACTACTGACACAAGCTGCTATATAATTGTCTGTACTAATAGTTAATTTTTGTGCCCATGATATCATGCTGATATCATGTCCATGCGTCATATACTAAAAGCTTACTATATAAGAATTCTACACATTCTACTTTTCATATGTTGTCATCAATGAAAAACATACCGTCAGTACTGGCCTGCTAGCAAATCTCCAACAATCTCCCCCTTTGGCATTGATGACAACATGTGGAATAAAAAACCACCACCAACCCAAATGAAAATTTATTTTATAACATTATCCATTTCCTCTTCAAAACACTCCCAAACATGATCTACTACAATATTTTCCCACATTCTCCATTTCCTTAACTGAACTGCTATCACAACTGAATATTGCTCCCCCTAAGTATATTACTCCTATTTTTCATGACTCTGTATACTACTCCACTTTTCACATCAATGGCAAAGGGTGCCATTCATTTTAAGCACTAGTAATACTCCAGAGGTAGAGTATTCAACCTTCCATCAATTGTTGAGGACTGATGCCTTTCCTTATTTCTTCTAAGTAGAATTAGGGAAGGGAATTACTCCTAACGTCTCCCTGAGATACCCAAAAGTATCCTTAGGCAAGGGTTTTGTGAATATGTCTGCCAACTGATCTTTAGTATTTAGATAGTCTAGCTTGACTTCTTTCTCTACCACTTTCTCTCTTAGGAAGTGATACTTGATCTCAATGTGCTTTGTCTTTGCATGCATCACATGGTTCTTTAACATATTGATAGTGCTAGTGTTATCAAAGTGAATAACAATAGGATAATCAATCTGAATTCCAAAATCCTTTATCATCTACTTGATCCAAAAAATTGTAGAACAATTCAAGGCTATTGCAACATACTCTACTTCTATTGTTGACTAAGAAATATAATTTTGTTTCTTGCTTGTCCAAGTGACAAGTCTATCACCAAGAAACACTGCTCCTCCTGATGTACTCTTTCTGTCATCAACACATCTTACCCAATCTGCATTAGTGTACACATGAAGCTCAACATTTTCTAAATTAGGATACCATAGACCATAGTCTATAGTTCCTTGTAAGTATCTGAATATCCTCTTTACTACAATGAGGTGACTTTTCTTAGCTTCTATTGCAAATCTTCCAACTATGCCAACTGCATTTGAAATATTGGGTCTAGTCTAAGTAAGATAAATCAGTTTGCCAATCATAGACTTATACAATATTATATCAACTACTGGTGAGTCATCTTCCTTTGTAAGCTTTCATCTAGTAATAATAGGTGTCCCTACTAGCTTGCAATCATCCATCTTGAATTTTTTTAATATTTATTTCACTTACTTGGATTGATTAATGAATGTACCTTTCTCTATCTATTGCACATTCAATCCTTAAAAGTACTTGATAGGACCACTCACACTCATCTCAAATTCATTCTGCATCTCCTTAGTAAATTCAGCACTAATCTTGTCATTACCTCCAAAGATAATGTCATCTGTTAGAAAGTAAATATCTCTAAGATAACTGAGAGGGGGATGTTTACTTTCTAACAATTGGTATCAGAGTAGTAGGTCCTTGAAAGAGAAGTTTAACAACTTAAGGAGATCTATGGTGAATTTTAGGAAAGAAAGTCCTAAGTTTGATGGAGTGAATTTTGATAGCTGGAAAGAAAAGATGAAGACACATCTACTATGTTTAGGACTGGGTTATTGGTTGATTACAAAAAATGTGAGAACTATAATTGAAGAAGATGGTCTTGAATCAAGTTCCAAAGATGAGGTAGATCTATTCATGTGTAACATACTTGCAAGAGAAGCACTTTTATTAGCACTTTCAGAGAATAAATATAGTCAGGTAAAAAGTTTAACTAAATCTCATGATATTTGGAAAGCTTTACATTCTACTTTTGAAGGTGATGAACATGCAAAGAAAGATAGGTTATGTAATTGGATTTGTGCATTTGAAGACATAAGAATGAAGGAAGATGAATCTATTAGAAGCTATATTGGTAGGATGTCAAAATTTTTTGTAGGAATAAAGTCTTGTGGAGGTGAAAAGACAGAGAATGAAGTAATATGGAAGATTTTGAGAACATTGACACTGGTATTTAGGTAGACTACACAAATGATTGAAGAAGTGATACCTTGTACACCAAATTTTGCAAGAGAGACTCTTCTTGGAAGACTGGAAGTAGCATAGATGAATTTGAGATTATTAGGAGAACTACCTAGAATGGAGATAGCATTCAGTGCTCTAAGCATCAGACCTACTTTGTCTAGAAGTACAAGTGTGGATGGAGATTATGCTAGAAATAGCAGATCCAAATCTGATGAAGATAAGAAGATTGAAGAAGGTATTGCCTTGCTTGTGAAAAGAGAACTAGATGGTAAGAAAATCTTTAAATGTTGGACATGTCAAGAATATGGTCATTTTGCATCTAAGTGTCCTAAGAGAGTTAAGAAGTATAGAAATAATTTTAAACCTAGAAGACCTAAAGAATGTTATTATGCAAATGATGAAGATATTGAAGTAGGAATTGAAAGACATTTGAGTGAAAGTGATAATGATAACCTTGATGACATAGGATTTGTAGCAATTAAGGAAGAAAATTTTGAATCTGATGTTAAGGAAGAAAAAGCCTTAGTTTCCCAAGTTGAAAAGAAAGCTGATTGGATTATAGATAGTGGTTGTTCACATCATATGACTGGTGATAAAAGAAAATTCATAAAGTTTAACAATTATGATGGGGGAGTTGTTAGAGTTGGTAACAATGCACCTTGTTTGATTAAAGGTATACGATCTATTACTCTTGATGGAAAGACTAATACTGATGAAGTTTACTTTGTGGATGGATTGAAACATAATTTATTAAGTGTTGGATAGTTAGTTGATAAGGGATATCAAGTTTGGTTTACTAAGAAAACTTGTGTGATTAAGGATAAAGATGGAAATCTGATTGGAACAGGATCTAGAACAAAAGGTAATGTATTTTAATTGAACCCTAGTGACATGACATGTTTGATGACTAAGATTGATGATAGTTGGTTATGGCATAGAAGGTTCTATCATATAAACTTTGATAATATTGTGAAAGTAAGTTCTACACTTGTAGTAAGAGATTTACCTAAGATTATGAAGCCTAATAACATGATTTACAAGGAATGTGTGATGGCTAAGCAATAAAGGAGTTCATTTCCTAGCAAGAAGTTTACATGTATAGAAAAGTTGGAGATTGTTCATATAGACTTGAGCAGTCCTACTAGGACTAGAGGATTCTATGGAGAAAAGTATTTTATGATTCTTGTTGATGATTTTACAAAAATGATGTGGATTGCATTTTTGAAAAAAAAATCTGAAGCATTTGATAAGTTTAAGGTCATGAAGAATAAAGTTGAGAATGAATCAGGAATGAGGATTAAATGTTTGAGATCTGATAGAGGTGGAGAATTTACATTTAAAGAGTTTAACACCTTTTGTGAAGTGAATTGTATTAAGAGACAGTTTTTAGCCCCTAGAACACCTGAACAAAATGGTATTGTAGAAAGAAGGAACAGATCAGTGACTGAAGTAACTAGAGCTATTTGTTTAAAGGTAATTTGGCAAAGACATTTTGGAGAGAAGTAGTGAATACAACACTATATACAATGAACAGAGTACAAATCAGAGCACACATAGGCAAGACACCCTATGAATTGTGGTTTGGACATACACCCTCAGTTAAGTATTTTAGAATTTTTGGAAGCAAATGTTATATTAAGAGATATGATGATATAGGAAAGTTTGATCCTAGAAGTGATGAAGGAATTTTTCTTGGATATTCTTTGAAAAGAAAAGCATATAGATGTTACAATAAGAGAACTAAGACTATTGTTGAAAGTGCAAATGTAAAAGTTGATAAGAAGTTTAAAATTCAGGAAAGAATACTTGATTATGAATCTGATGAAGAAGCTCATCATCAGCCTAACATTGAAACTATTGAACAATTTTTTGAGACTGACAGTGAATTGTTTAATGAAAGTCATGTTGAAGAATCTAGAGAAGAATCTACAGCTGAAGAAAGATCTATGACTATGACACCTAATAGGTATATATCAAGACATCATCCTATTGAAAAAGTGATTGGAAGATTGGACAGAGGATTTATGACTAGAAAGAAGGTACATTTATGTTTGATTTCTCAAATTGAACCTAAATCTACTAATGAAGCTTGTGAAGATGAACATTGGATTAAAGCTATGAAAGAAGAATTGGATCAGATTGAGAAGAATAAGACATGGGAATTGGTCCCTAGACCTAAAGACAAAAATGTGATAGGAACTAAATGGGTATTAAAAAACAAGATGAATGAACAAGGAGAAGTAATTAGAAACAAAGAAAGATTGGTATGTAAGGGATACTCAAAGCAAGAAGGAATTGACTATGAAGAGACTTTTGCCCCTATGATGAGACTTGAAGTAGTAAGAATATTTTTGGCTTATGTAGCATTTAAGAGATTCAAAGTGTATTAGATGGATGTGAAGTCAGCATTTCTGAATGGTGAATTAGAATAAGAAGTCTACATTGAGCAGCTTGAAGGTTTTTATTTGATTCAAGAAGGAGATATGGTATGTCAACTAAAGAAAGCATTGTATGGACTAAAGCAAGCACCTAGAACTTGGTATGCTAGATTGGATAAGTATTTGTTAAAATTGGGATTTACAAAAGGAACAGTTGATAGTAACTTGTACACAAAAGAAATTGAGAATGGATTGTTAGTTATAGTTATTTTTGTTGATGACATTATTTTTGGAGGAGAAGATGAAGCTAGTGACAAATTTGCTGATGAAATGAAGACTGAATTTGAAATGAAATACTTTTTGGGATTACAAATAACAAAAAACAAAGATGGTATCTTTTTAAGTCAGACAAAGTACTTGAATGATTTGTTGAAAAGATTTGGTATGGGGAATTGTAAACCAGTTGGAACACCTATGGTTATAGGACATAAACTATCTAGTAAAGATGAAACACCAACAGTTGAGAAGAAGAAATACAGATCCATGATTGGTGGATTGTAGTACTTGACACACACTAGACCAGATATACAACATTTATTTGGAATGGTAGCAAGATTTCAAGCTGAACCTAGAGAGTCACATTATGCAATAGTAAAGAGGATATTGAGATATCTTAGAGGCACAACGGACTATGGATTGTGGTATGAAACTTTTGATGATTTTACCCTATGAGCATATACTAATGCTAACTAGGGAGGTAGTGTTGATGATAAGAAAAGCACCAATGGTGGAGCCTTTTTTCTTGGAGGAAGATTGGTTTCTTGGTTGAGCAAAAAGAAGAATTATATCTCACAGAGTATAGCAGAAGCAGAGTATGTAGTAGCAACAAACAATTGTAACTAGATAATTTGGATGAAGAAAATGTTGAAGTATATTGGAATTAAGTTTGATGAGCCTATTGTTATACATTGTGATAACACCAGTATAGTTAGTATGTCTAAGAATCCTATATTACATTCCAAGACTAAGCATATACAGATCAAGTATCATGTTGTAAGAGAGAAAGTTGCTAAGAAAGAAGTCAGATTGGAGTACATAAGCACAAAGGAGTAGATAGCAGATATATTTACAAAGCCTTTACCTAAGGAT
Source organism: Chamaecyparis obtusa (assembly GCA_027943335.1). Taxonomy (NCBI): domain Eukaryota; kingdom Viridiplantae; phylum Streptophyta; class Pinopsida; order Cupressales; family Cupressaceae; genus Chamaecyparis; species Chamaecyparis obtusa. The sequence goes on along the minus strand of BSBK01000192.1, from coordinate 2,723,683 downwards.
ACATTTGAGTATCTAAGAGGTATGCTTGGGATTATGCCCCAGCCTACTTTTGAATAATGATGTTGTTGGTTACATCCATCCAGTGGAATATGGCCCTATCTATTTCCTAGATTGGATGTTGGTACTTCCTCTATGGGGGAGTATGAGTATATGAGTTGAGTCACGAGGACTCTTGTGAATGTATTTTCTAAATAGTGTCTTTTGACATTGAGTTGTTGTTGACATAGTGATGAAATTTCTATCATTGATGTCAATGGGGGAGAGTATCATGAAAAAAATTGAGAGAGAGAACATTGAGAGAAGATTGAATAGGAAAACGAAGCAAGATTTGATTGATGAAGAGCAGCAGAGCAGTTGAGCAGCAGTGATTGGATTTTTGGAACATTGGATATTTTTCATCTATGCTACCATCAATTAAAATGGTGGAGCTTGTTAGGAATGAATGCTAAAGCCTTTGGCAATCGTTCTATAGTAGTGGTTGTTGCATTCATGACTATGATTGTCATTGATATCAACACAATGATATTCTAGAGTTTAGCAAAGAAGTAGGCACAGTTTCATTTTGCCCACATGTTATATTGAAAATTGAGTTATGTGTAGTTGATGGTATGTTCTTTGGTGTGTTATTAACCTATGGTTAATGGCACAAAAATAAATTCATTCATTCATGAAAGTTATAAGCATTTTGGTGGAAGCAGTATTCTGGCAGTGTTCCTGAGTAGCAGTTTTTGGAAATCAGAGGCTATCTCCTAACCGGGATGGAATATAATTCTACACAATTAAAGGGAAGTTTAAGACTCATTGGTGGTGACATGGTTCATAGCCAAAACTTTGAGGTCACATGATTGGAAAGTTATTGTATCTGGAAGCTGACAGTTTTATGTAATTTTGGTGTAGCGTGTTGAAATTATTATTTTGTATTTGGATGCCGACTCATTTGTAATTACTTGAGTGTAGTATAAAGGAAGGAATTTTTTCATTGTTCTAAGATGGGATTTTAATAGTTGTGATATGAAATTGTGAAAGTTTAGATGTGAATTTATGCATGAGATGAAGAATAGAGCTAATTCAATGGTGAAGGAAGAAGGTGGTGATGATCATGTGTAGTAGAGAGTGTGGTTTTGGCATAGTGTGAAGAAGGTAACATATTTCATATTATTCTATTTAATAATCCTAAGATTTGTTGGACAGTGAGTTTAGAGATCTTCCCTTGAAGCTGTTTGGGTAGTGGGTCCTTCTATCTTCCATAACTCCTAACAGGGTTAGAATATTTTAATAGGGATTCAAAATCTCCTAACATAGATTCATATGTACTAAATGTATTTCATAAGACTCCTAATAGGGTCCATCCTTTCACAAGGAATTTTCATATTAGTACATGATTTTGTGGGCATCATTCCCACCGGGGTTTACTCTTTGATCAAGAGGATCCCTAGTTAACATATCTTGTGTTATTGTGTTATTGTGTATGATTATATTTCTATGGTTGGTTACTACATTGATTATATGATTTAAAGTTGTTAAATTTGATATTGTAGTTGATAAATGGTTTAATTATCAGATAATTGATTCACCCCCCCTCTCAGTTATCTTGGGGATATTTACTTTCTAGCATCATCAACAAATATAGCTACAAGTAACAAACATTTAGATGTCTCTCTAATGAATATATTCCAATCTGTTGCTCCTTTCTTGAATCCAATCTTTGTTAAGTATCCATCTAGTCTCTCATATCATGCTCTAGGGGCTTGCTTAAGTCCATAGAGGGCCTTCTTCAGTCTGCATACCATATCAAGTCTTTCTAATAAGGTGAATCCTTATGGCTGCTCAATGTATACTTCTTCTTTCAAATCTCCATTTAGGAATGTTGACTTGACATCCATCTGATAAACTTTGAAGTTTTTAACTATATCATAAGCTAGAAATAACTTAATAGCTTCTAATATGCTCATAGGTGCAAATGTGTCTAAATAGTCAATGCCTTCTCTTTGTGCATATCCTTTACATACTAGTCTTGTGTTGTTTCTTACTACTTTACCATCTTCATTCATCTTGTTTCTCAATATCCACTTAGTTCCAATCACATTCTTATCACTAGGTCTTGGGACTAGTTCCCAAGTGTCATTCTTAATAATCTAATCAAGTTCTTCTTTCATAACATCATGCCAATCTAAATTATTACAAGCATCTTCAACACTTAAAGGTTCAATCTGAGATAGTAAACATACCGCATCACTGCTAGTTGACTTCCTTGCTTGTGATCTTGTTAAGACTTTTCCGCTCTGATCTCCAATGATTTCTTTCTTGGAATGGTTTCTAGATGTAAACTTTGGAGCTTTAGTTGATGTAGACTCATCAAATTTAGGAGTTTCTTCTTCACTTGTCCCAGGGTCATTGACTAACACATCAATGCTATCAAACATTTCTTTAATAATTGTCTCACTAGTAGAGGGTTTGGGTTCTTCTTCAATCATGGGTGAGTAATCATGATATCTTTCTTGAATCATAAAATTTTCATTAATCTTAACATGAGAAATTTCAATGATCTTTTTCAATCTTAAATTGAAACATATATAAGCTTTAATTTTAGTAGAGTAACCAAGGAAAATACTTTCATCACTTCTTGCATCAAACTTGCCTACTGCTTCATCCCTCTTGATGTAGCACTTTCTTCCAAATATTTTGAAGTATTTTACTATAGGAACATTACTGAACCATAGCTCATATGGTGTTTTGTCAGCACCAGGCCTTAACTAAATTCTATTGATGGTGTAGACTATTGTATTGACCACATCTCTCTAATAGGTGTGTGCAACTTTTCCTTCTATCATGATCGTGCACGCTATATCAAGAATGATCCTATTCCTTCTCTCTATAATTCCATTCTACCGAGGGGTTCTAGGTTCACTTAACTATCTCTTTATGCCATGTTCTTTGTAGTACTCATAAAATCTGTCAGAGGTGAATTCTCCTCCTCTATTCAATCTCAAACATTTTATCTTTAATCCTGATTCATTCTCAACTTTTGCTTTGAATATTTTGAACTTATCAAATGCTTCTAACTTATCTTTCAAGAATGCAACCCACATCATCCTATTATAATCATCAACAAATAGAATGAAATACCTTTCACCATAGTATGATCTTGTTTGGGTTGGACCACATACATCTGTATGAATCAAATCCAACTTGTTTTCTACTGAATTGTGCTTGCTTCTGAATGAATTCCTCACATGCTTTCCCATCACACATTCCTTTCATATAGTATCAACTGGCTTTTCCATGCTAGGTAGGTCTCTTACTACCTTAACATTTCTTATCTTTACTATGTTATCAAAATTGATATGATAGAGTCTATTATGTCACAACCAATAGTCATCAACTTTAGCAACAAAACAACTTGCTTCTAAATTAAGTTGGAAAACATTACCTCTTGTCTTTGAGCCTGATGCAATCATAACACCATCCTTGTTGTTAATGATTCATTTGTCATCTTTGAACTCCAATTGATATCCTTTTCCAAGTAACTATCCAACACTGAGAATGTTATGTTTCAGACCATCAACATAGAGAACATCATCAGCGTTGTTCTTACCATCCAAGGTGATGGCTCCTCTACCAACTATTGGTTTAGGAGTGTTGTCACCAAATCTGACCATACCACCATTATATTTGTCTAGATGAACAAATATGTCTTTATCACCTATCATGTGATGTGAACAACCACTATCTATAATCTAGTCTGTCCTTATATCTACTTGGGAAATCAATGCAAGCTCTTGTTTCTCTTTTACATCTTTATGTTCTATCTTATTATTCATTTTTTCTACAATAGCAATGAATTGAATTTCTTATTCACTTGATTCTTCATCTGAAACTCCATCTCCAACAAAGTAACATTCCTTAGAGTACTTAGGCTTGTAGTCCTTCTTGAACTTTCTAGCTCTAGTAGGACACTTAGATGCAAAGTGACCTATCTTATTACATGAAAAGAACTTAAATGGAAATTGACCTTCATATTTTCCTTTTCCTTTCTTTTCTCTTTTGGAAATCATAGCAATAAAATCATCTAAAGTTTTCTCTTCATTATCATCATCAAAATTATGAGAAGTGTTTTCAAATTTCTTACCATGAACTATTGCTTTGAAGGCTATCTCACTTTTAGGTTCTGTATTCAATCTTGAAATCTCAAAAGCTGAGATTTTTTTGGTCAAGGTCTCTCTCTTGAAATTAGATGTAAGCTGCATGGTCTCATCAAGGATGTTGATCTTTCTTTCATATTCTGGAGTGAGATTAGTCATCAACTTGTCCATAATATCTTCCTCTGAGATCTCTCCACCATTGTTTTTGATTCTAGCAACTACTTCATTAATCCTTTGATTATACGATCTGATGTTTTCTTCGAGAAACATCTCTAATGCATTGTATCTTTTCTTCCAAGTTTTTCTACGTGCATCCTTTTCTTGTTTGTCTCCTTCAAATATGTCTTCTAGGTACTTCCATATGTTGTGGGTGGTGTCTACCTTCTTTATCTCTAAAAACTCACTATCTGATAGGGTGCTGATAAGGGCTTCTTTGGAAATAGCATTCTAATGAAACAATTCATTTTGTGTTTTAGTAGTATCATCCTGTCGAAGGTCTTCTAGGGTAGGGATCTTGGCTACTCTAATAGTTACATTAAAAACTTCAAAACCAATGCATTGAAGATGAGTCACCATCTTGTTCTTCCATTCAAGATAATTCTCTCCATCAAACTTAGGACTCTCTTTCCTAAAGTATGTCATCTGATCAACCTCAAGCTATCAAACTTTCTCTCCAAGGCACTTGGCTCTGATATGAATTATTATGAATAGTCCCAAGAGATAACTGAGAGGGGGGTGAATTAGTTATCTACAAGCTTCAATTATTTATCCAATTAAGTATACTTAAACATAAATAATAAACACAATGAAAGAACACATGAACACAACACCAATATTTTGGTTATGGGGAAACCCAAATAGGTAAAAACCCCAGTGGGACTTGATACCCACCAATATTTTGTACTAGTGTATAATGATCCTTTCTAGAAGATCCTTTACCCTGTTACAAGTAGCTTTACAATATATTAAGTATAGTAGACTTGGTTAAGGGTTGGACCCTATTAGGAGTCTTTTACAAATTTCCATGATAGGGGAGAGGATGCACTGTCTGAGAGCTCACTGCTCAAAGGGGCGAGGGCTACAACCTTCTGAATAATAGATACACACTATATCTAGATCTTGGTGAACTACACTTTGACCTACTATCTGGATTAGTTCTAATATATAGCACAAATACTCTACTTGGTCACATAGACCTTCTTTTGATGGCTCAACACTTTGCACACTCTGCTCTACTCTGCTTAATCAACCATGAACCACACTCAAGCAATCACAAATGACTGCCTATAAATATTTTTCCTCTAAATGATATAATCAAGTCAGCTTGTTAGAACCACCTTGAAATCATATTAGAGAAACCATAACAAACTCCAACAAACATTTTGTCGGCTCTATTATGCATGCAACATATTTTGGGGCCTATCTTAATAAGATAAATGTAGACGCACCCTACACACTATCGACTCTAACAAAACAATTGGATCTTTATCAACAAGATGAATTAACTCATGCACTCTTGAATTAACTCATGAACTCTTAACCAAACATCAGTAACTCATCTCTAAGATTAACTCGAAGGGAACATATCCTAAAGATAGATGCAACTCTAGAATCAATAAAATCTCTATCAACTCTGCTGAACAAACACATGAAATTGCTACTGGTGAATAGTGACTACATAACTTTACTTGTGTTCATCATCAAACCATGCATCCATGAACTTCACATCACTAACATGTCTTCAACATATATCCAAGAGCACAAGGTTCTATGATAACTATATGTACAACCATACACAGAATACTTCCTATTACTCTGCCAGGAACACTATTGACACAAGCTGCTATATAACTGTATGTACTAATAGTTAACCTTTGCACCCATGATATCATGCTGATATCATGTCCATGCATCATATACTAAAGTCTTACTATATAAGACTTTTATGCATGATACCTTCCATATGTTGTCATCAATGACAAACATATAGTTAGTATTGGCCTATTGGCAAATCTCCAACAATATTTCCCTCAAGGAAATGGCCAAGTTGAGGTAACCAACAAAATAATCTTCAAAATCCTCAAGAAGGTTGTCAATGATTCTAGTCATGACTAGCACCTCCAAATAAATCCCACCCTTTGGGCCTACCATACTTCTTATTGCACTCCCACAAGCACCACCTCATATTCCCTTGTATATGGTGCTGAAGCTATTCTACCGATTGAGGTCGAGCTCCCATCATTGTGAGTCTCTATTAAGGACTATACAACTAATGAGGAATATTGTGTGGCATGTCTCACATAGCTAGATCTATTAGATGAAAAGAGATAGCAAGCATATGATCACCTAGTTGCATATCAGAATCAACCTAAAAGGAGTTATAACAAGAAGGTCCATCCTAGATAGTTCTAGGTCAGTGCCATGGTCCTAAAGGAAAATTAGAAGATCCAAGCACATAGAGTAAAGAAAGACAAGTTTGAGCCTACTTGACTGGGCCCCTATATTGTCACTGCATGTTTCAGCTCTGGAGCCTATCAATTATCTACACTAGAAGGTGAGCCTTTGAATGACCCAATCAACATCATACATCTGAAGAGGTTCTATGTCTAAACTAGATGCTACATATTCAAAAAATACATAAAAATTAGAAAAAGAAGAAAAATACAAATAAATAAAAAATAAAAAAGCAAAAAACAAAAAGAAAAATAATTGTCCAATGGTGAAAACTTGGCAATTCAAGCACCTTGGACAAGTATGTTGGTGCAAACCTGGCAAACAAGTGCCATACATAGTGGACCGAGTCATTATCTATCAAACTACCATCCCCCCCATCCCAACATCTCAAATCTTTTTCAACCATCCTGATCCCCATCCACCATCCCCTAGCATTCCTCTTTTTATAATCCTCAAGCAAATCTGCAATTCTACCTGCACATATCTTGTACCATCTCTTGTACTACCTCCTGTATAGTGCGAACCTTCCTATATATCTCTTGTAAAGTGAGATCTTTCTATCCCAAATCATGAGCTTCTATACATATGAGTTGTAAGTCTTTTCTTATCCATTGTACATATAGTCATGTCTTGTTGTACATAATCCTTGTCAGTCGTGCAACAACATTTGATTAGAAATCTTGTCCTACCTAGCCTTGTACTTCAACAACAACAATTATCAACTATTCTTGATCACAATGATTATTCTTTAACTTCATCATTTTCCAGCAAACAACAACACTCATTCTCTCATCAATCAGTGGGTCCTTGAGGATGTATCCTTCCTCATGTTAAACCTAACCTTCCACCAGTCACACTAGGTCTATGTCGATGTATCCTTTGATACATTCAGACCAATCTTCCCACCATCAATCTAATTAGTCAAATAAAATCTCTCTCCTTAGCAAAGGATGTCTTTTTGGAGTTATCATTTTTTGTCTTGGATTTTGTCCTTTGGATCTTGTTAATCTTTTATGGCTTCTCATTTTTCTCTACTCATAGTCTCCATGATCTTTTATATCATGGTATGCTACAAATACGGACAATCTGGGGCACAGTATTTTGATCTTTCACTTATGCCTGTGAGTCAATCAGATGTAACCATTGCACGTTTCACATGTGATCTTCTAGGTTACATCATGCACTTGGGAAATGTCATTTTTTTTTGGTTTCTCCAGCATTATTTTTACCAAGCTTCCTCTTGGGCTCATGTGGGATGTTGGGGCAACCTAGCATGTCTTTTTAGCATTAGTCCTATGTAACATTGGTGACAAGGCCTTGTGTTCTTTCATAACCTTGGTAGGTCTCTAGCATTTCTATATCAAACTAGGTTATGCTCTCCACATGTTCACTTGGAGCTCTTGAAATGCCCCATCTTGCATCATATAGATTAATCTTGCATCTTGAATATTTTCATGTAGCTACATCTTGCATCTTGCATTCCATCTCATCTTGCATTCACCCATCTTTGCTCTTGGAAGCTTGGTTATTTATCCTCCCTTCTTCCTTCTTTCTTTCCTTCTATGTTCTTTTGAGAAAATTCCACAATGTTTCCTCTTTGTGTTATTTTCTTGAGGGGGCACAACCCCTTAATCCTTTGAATTCTAGCATGGGGCATCTTATTCTATTGTCTTTGATGCCACGCCACTTACAACATCACATCAAAGAGAGAAAAAATGTAGACACCTAAAAAAAATTTAGAAAATAAAGTATTTTTATTTTTTGAAAAACCCCTGATGACATCATCATTTATTAATTAATTACATATTTAATTAATTAATTTAATTTTATTCCATTAAATCCCTTTATCTTAATTAAAAATATTTAATTAGGAAATCCCTTCTAGAAATGTTTAAATCTCATTTAGACATTACTTCCCTATTTATTAATTATTTAATTAATAAATTGACCAAAAATCATTTAAATAAATAATTAACCCAAAACCTTAGAAATATCCTAGAGATCATTAACCTCTTCTAGAATCTCCTAATCTCACTTTAATTTTAATTAAAGGGTGATTCCCCCATTTCCTAAGCCTAATCCCAACTCAAAAATATTTAATTAAGTTTAAGTGTTAAATCCTCTTATTTATTAAATTTATTTAATAAATAAAATCCTCAACCAAAAAGCTTTTGAAATAAATAAATGTTTATTTATTTCCTAAAATCCTAAATATCCTAAGAAAGCCCTAGACTCTTCTAAAAAAGTCAATCCTTATCCTTGACACAAACCCTACCCCTAACCTTACCTCTAACCCTAACTCATCCTCCTAACCCAAGCCCTTCCCAAATCCTATAAATTTCCTCACTTCCTAAGAGAAAAGAACCAATTCTCTTTCGATTCATAGTAATGTTATAATGCTAAGATAGTTCTAAATCCTTAAAGCTTTCATACTAATTGTTAGATTTTAATCATTTTCATGCTTTTATATCTCATCATAGCTTAGATAATATGGATAAATATTACTTTCTTTCTTTTTTTTACATTGTATTCCATCATCTTACACTTCATTTCGGATTAAAATAAATCTAGAATAAGTGTTCATAGCATCGACTCCATTTTTTAGCCTGTAGGATCCTTAAGGCCTTAGGGGAAAAATGAGTGTTCTATACCCATTTTTATGCCACTATGGGGTTCTTTTGGTCCCTAAGCTATCCCAATACCTCTTGATTATCATTACGGAACTGCTCCAAGTGATTCGAGAGCATACCCACATCCCTCTTATCAAAGAAAATCAAACAGTGCTTGGGTGCACCTGTTTAGGCTCAATCTAAGGTGGCTTAGCTTAGTTGGTCTTATTTTGAATTGATATAATACTAGATTAAAACCTAATGTTTTCTTGTTTCAACCTTTCAAAACAAATATAGATAGCCTAGTCTACAACTAGTATGTAAAGGATACTCATAGCAAGAAGGAATTGACTATGAAGAAGCTTTTGTACCAGTAGCAAGAATTGAAGTAGTAAGAATGTTTTTGGCTTCTACAGCTTTTAAGAAACTCAAAGTGTATCAGATTGATGTGAAGTCAACATTTTTTAATGGATAATTGGAAGAAGAAGTCTACATTGGGCAGCCTAAAGGTTTTCCTTTAACTCAAGAAGGAGATATGGTATGTAAACTGAAGAAATCTTTATATGGACTAAAGCAAACACCTAGAACTTGGTATGTGAGATTGGATAAGTATTTGTTAAAATTAGGATTTAAAAAAGGCACAACTAATAGCAACCTATACACAAAGGAAATTGAAAATGGTTTGCTAGTTGTTGTTATTTTTGTTGATGATATTATCTTTGGAGGAGAAGATGAAGAGAGTGAAAAATTTGTAGATGAAATGAAGACTGAATTTGAAATGAGTATGATTGGTGAAATGAAATACTTTTTGGGATTGCAAATAACATTGAACAGTGATGGTATATTTGTAAGTCAGAGAAAATACTTGAATGATTTATTGAAGAGATTTGGAATGGAGAACTGTAAACCAATTGGAACACCTATGGTAACTAGACACAAGTTATCTAGCATAGATGGGACTCCTATAATGGAACAGAAGAAGTATAGATCTACGATTAGAGAATTGTAATATTTGACTCATACAAGACTTGATATAGCACATTCAGTTAGAATTGTGGCAAGATTTCAAGCTGAACCTAGAGAATCACATTATGCAACAATAAAGAGGATACTAAGGTACTTAATAGGCACAATTAAGTATGGATTGTAGTATGAATTTTTTTTGACAATTTTACCCTATGTGCATATACAGATACTGATTGGGGGGGTAGTGTTGATGAAAAAATGAGTACCAGTGGTGGAGCATTTTTCCTTGGAGGAAGATTAGTTTCTTGGTTAAGCAAGAAGCATAATTTTATTTCATAGAGCACAACAGAAGCAGAGTATGTAGAAGTGGAAAATTGTTGTAATCAGATAATCTGGATGAAGCAAATGCTGAAGGATATTGGAGTAAAATTTTTTGAGCCTATTTTTATACATTTTGATAATAGCAACACAGTTAGTATGTTTAAAAATCCTATGTTACATTCTAAGACAAAGCATATAGAGATAAAGTATCATGTAGTAAGAGAGAAAGTTGTTGAGAAAGAAGTCAAACTTGAGTACATAAGCACAAAGGAGAAAATTGTAGACATATTTACAAAACCTTTGCAAAAGGATACATTTGAGTATTTGAGAGGTATGCTTGGGGTTATGCCCCAGCCAACTCTTGAGAAGTGATGTAGATTGTTGCATCTGTCCAATGGTATATGAGCCCTATCTTTCTTCTAGACTGGATGGTGGTACTTTCTCAATGGGGGAGTATGTGTATCTAAGCTGAGTCAAGAGGAATCTAGTGAATGCATTTTTTTTGAACAATGTCTTTTGACATTAAAGTTTTTGTTGACATAATGATGAAACATCTATCATTGATGTCAATGGGGGAGAAGTAAACATGAAAAAACTATTTGTACCATCTATTGAAGAGAACTGAATAGGAAAATGAAGCAAGATTTGATTGATGAAGAGGATTTGAAAGCATTTTCAGAGTAGCAGTATTATAGTGTTGGATTTATGAAACTTGGATGTTTTTTCATCTATGTTGCCATCAATTCTAATGGGGGAGATTGTTAGGAATGAATGTTGAATATATCCTATGGGGGAGTATTAGCATCCATTCTATAGTAGTTGTTGTTGCATTCATGACTGTGATCTTCTAAAGATTAGCAGAGAAGCAGATAGTGTTTGAGTTAGCACACTTGGGATATTGAAGTTGAAGCTATGTGATGTTGAGGAATTACTCTATGGTGTGTTATAAGATCATGGTTAAGAGTGTAGATAGTAATTCATTCATTCATGAAAGTTATGTCTATTTCAATGGAAGCAGTATTCAAGCAGTGTTCCTGAGTAGCAGATTGTGGAAATTGGATGATATCTCCTAATCAGGATGGAATCTAGTTATGCACAGTTAGAGAGAAATTGAAGACATGTTGATATTGATGTGGATGATAGTGTAAGATCCAAGGTCAAACAAGTGAATAATTATATTGATTGGAAGCTGACAATTTTGTGTAATTTTGATGTAACATGTGGAAACTTTTATTTTGTAATTTCTATGCCGACTCACTTGTAACTACTTGAGTGTGGTATAGATGAAGGAATGTATTCCTTGTTGTAATAATGAAGTGTAATGAATATAAGTGTATGAAGAAATTGTGAAAGAGAAATTGTTGAAAGAGGATATGCGAAGTACTGAGATCTGGTATTGAGATCTGAAGAAGTAGTTGGTGTAGTTTGGCACAATCAAAGGAGTATTGAATTCTTGAGGTCAATAATTTTTTGGTATTATTTTGTTGAGTAATACAAAGATTAGTTGGACAGTGAGTTTAGTGATCTTACCCTAAAGTTGTCTAGGTGTTGGCAATTTGCCTAAGTTGGTTACATAGATGTTTTCATTATGGCAACATATGATCTACTTGAAGATCGCATAGGTTGGAGAGCTAGTATGTTAGAGCACAATGTGAAATTGTCTAAGCATGAGACAATATGTTTTTTCCAGTGAACTAGGAGATAGTTTTGTTTGGTGATGTCAACTGGAGTAAGTTCAATGCTTATGTACTTGAACATAGAGTCTATGGTGACTATTGATGACTCATCTCAGAGTGCAAGTCAGTACGACATGTACAGAAGGAGTTATGACCATTTTACTAAAGACAAAGTTAAGCTGACAGGACATATTTTGAAGACAGAATTGATAAAGAGTTAAGGGATTATTTTGTTTATCAAAATAATGACTTAACAATATAAATGGATGACATCCTAGATGTTAACCCTTGGATAAAGTTATTTTGTAATATGGCAGCTAACCAGAAAAGTTATTAACCTTAATAACTTGTATAAATGTAATTGTAAATTGAAAAGAAAAAGAGCAATAGAAATAGTGATATGATGTGAAATATGATGTACATGTAATTGCAATAGTGAAAGAGCAGTGAAGAGATATTGATGCAAGTAGTATAAGGTTATGTACCTTAACCTCTTTTTGTAATCAGTGTATATTGTACATTACTTGTTTGGGCAGTGGGCTTATCTGGTAATCACATTTTGTACTAACAACTCCTAATAGAGTTGAGGCTTCTAATAAGGCCTATAGTCCCTTATTCAGGACTGATACACTATATGCTTGTAATAGACTCCTAACAGGGTCAACATCCTTAACATGATACTTTTGATTAGTGGATCTTTTTGGGTACCATCCCCACCAGGGTTTTCCCTTGGCTAGGGTTTCCTCAAGAACAAATAATGTGTTATGAGTTCTTTAGTTTTATTGCTATGCACATTGTTTAGCTTTCTATGTTATGTATGCATTAAGATTATCTGTTATATCCATAATTGGGAAAAAGTAAAAGTTTGTGGAATACTGATTCACCCCCCCCCCCCCTTAGTATTCTCTATTTCTAACAATTGGTATTAGAGCTTAGTTACTCAGAAAAGAATCATTCAAGGAAAGCCTAGCAGCTTGAGTAAGATCTCTATGGATATGGATCAAATACATAAGAATCTTGAAGAAGCTCTTGAATAGATTGACTTGCTCATTGATGAAAGAGACATTCTGAAAGGAAAATATGATGATGTGATGAAGGGTGCTCCCCTTAATACCACAAACACATAACAGAAATAGAGAAACAACAACAATATGCAAGAACAAAAAATTGGCTTCTTATTATCTCCACAAATGTGGAATTACAAACTTTTAGAATTACAATATGCAAAGCCACATGGGCATTCCCTTACAATATTCTATAAGACAAAGCCTTGAATTATTATCCAGATCTACCCAGAACTTCCCTAGACAACACTGCGGGTGTTCTTTATATAGGCAATTTCCACTACCCGAGAAGGTTCCATAAATTTAGCACATAGGGCTGACCAAACTTAGAATTATTTTATTTTTACAATTTATTACATCAAAGTTGACTCAAAATGACTTTTGAAACCTGAACAGAAATTTTGAAGGAAAATTATTTTTTGCCATTTCAGGTGACCCAACTTTTGAAGACCATAAGTCATCGCCAGTTGACCCGATCGACTATTATGACCCCATTCTGAAAATGCCACGAAGCACTCTATAGGCTTGACTCACGCAAGCACCCATCACCCAAATTTTTGACCTCATTTGAGGCCTCTAAAGCCTTCAAAACTAAGTTCAAAGTTTATGTACCCTACTACCAATACCAAAAATCTTCAATATCTCCAAAGCTAGACTTGATCTGTCAATGAAACTTTACTGGCAGGCTGATACAACTGAGATGAACCTCCACATGTGAAATCAGAACATTCTAAGAACGTATGACTAACTTACTAAAAATAGAAAGTTTCCATAAATAGAAGCTCTGCATAAGATAGCCCTTATTGAATACAAAAATAGAAATATTTTTGGGTGATGCAAGATTGCTCTTACACCTAGGATGCTCCTGCATCATGATGCAAAGAACCTCATTGAGAAAATGCAAAACAAGTTGGAAGATTTGAAATCTAAAAAGGAATCTGAAGTTCTCATTGAAGATTGTGATGACAATTTAGAAAAATAAAATGAGATCCTTAAGCATGAACTGAAGATAGAAAATCTAAAACTAAGTCTGAAAGATGGAAATAGCAAGAATGAAGAAAATCTAAAATCTGAGAATGAAAAGTTGAATATTGAGAATGAAGGACTAAAATCTAAACTTGGCAAAGTAACATCTGAATTTGAAAAAGTCAATTTGCAGTATGCTGAACTTGAGAAATACAATACAATTGTGAAAGGTGAACTGACTCAATCCAAACAACAACTTGAAAGTCTATATTCAACTAGTGAGAAGATTGATGAGAAAATATCTTATTAGAAACCATTCTATGATAAAACTGGTCTTGGATTCAATACATTCAAATCAATTGAATAAAGCAAGGAACCAGATCTGAAAATATCTAAAAGTATAGATGAGAAGAAGTCTGATGAGATAAAAAATTTGAAGATACACCTAAGAAGGAAGAACCACTTAAGCAAGAGGAATCATCTAAAGGTACACAAAGAGAATTCAAAGGTAGATGTTTTACTTGTAACACCATTGGTCATATGAAGAAAGATTGCACAAGTAAGAAATTCAAACCCCTTAAAGGTTATTGTTATAATTGTCATGGATTTGGACATAGAGCTATTGAATGTAGAAAACCTAAATTTATTGAGAATAACAATAATAGTAGAATGTTTAGGAATACTAACCCTGCAGATAAGAAACCTACTAAAGATATGAACAGAAGAAATGGAGTAATATGTTATAGATGCAACAAAGTTGGATACATTGCTAGAAATTACAAATCACAGATCAATCCACTTAGACCAAGATATGGGGATAATGGAATTGTTTTTCAGATATGCAACAAGATTAGACATACAACAAGGTTTTGCAAAATGAACAATGGAGGTTTTCATTCTAACCCTAACCCTAGAAGTCATGCAAGAATGAATGAAGATGGAAGTAATAGACATAAAGGATGTTGTAGTAACTTAGATGAAGTAAAGTTTGTTAAAATCACATATCAAGGAGACATATTTAGCATTGAAGGCAATCAAAAAGGTGAAGTATCAAATGGTAAGAATGAATCCTTACCTGACCTATCGCAGAGCACTTAATTTATGAAAATTACAGTAGATTATGAACTTAGATTAGTGTAGAAGAAGATGTATGATGAATGGAGTCTTTGACAATTAATGCAAGGTATTATATGATGTTCTAATGCTATGGTTAAGAGCACAAAGAAAAATATTATATTTAGTGAGATCGCAAGAAGTTTTAAGTTTTGAAAGTTAACAGAAACAACTTTTTGGAAAGAAGCAGCAAAAGAATTGAATGCGATGTCAAATCTAAGTGAGATTAAAGTAATAAAAGGTTATAATCAGTATTATTTGATCATCAAAGAAAATAAAAGTGTTAAGGAGATCAAAGAGTAGTGATTGGAAGCATTTTGCAATGATTTGGTGAAGGATTTGAGCATCGAATCTATGCAAGCCCTAAAATTGTGAAATCAAGGTATTTTACTTGGCAGATCTTTGAATTGGTAAAAGGAATTAGAAGTAATCATGGATATTTATTTGATCCACAATGTTAGAGATAAAAATAGACCTAGAATGAAAAGGGAACTAGTAGAACCCTTGGAAGATGATCCTAGGTTAGCCTTATCATCCATACTAGATGGAGTCTTACATTTAGAGAATGTTAGAAGTTATCTTGGATGCAAGATAGAAACTATCAATGATAGAGATTTCACCAAGGAGTATTAGAAGATTTACAACTAGGACATGTCATTAAGAGAAGGATTTGAATATTTGAAAGACAATGGAATCATTAAGTATGGATTGTAATATGAATTTGATAATGAAGAATGCACTAACATAATCCTTAGTAGAATTCATAATGGGAAGTTTTGGCTAGAAGATAGAGTGATAGATATCACAGCTGATTTGATTCATGAAGTTACTGGACTATCTAAAACTAGAGCCATTCATTTAAATGAGAAGACCATGAGGAAAATAGTCATTGACAACACTAATTCATCCTATAATGGTAGAGGAATTGTGATTAGTAAGATCCAACAAGATGATGTTAGATACTTATGCAAGATCCTAACAACTAAGTTTTGTGCAAATTCAAGAGAGGATGACATGGCAGCTAGAATGGTACACATAGCTTATTTGATGTGTGTTGACAAAGTGCAAGTTGATATGTGTGAGATTCTAAGAATAAAACTATTTGAGAATTTGGAAAAGATTAAGAAGATAAAGTATGCACAATTTAGATTTTCATCTTTGATCACTTACATGTTTTTTCATCTATAGAGAAGATTTCCTTACACCATTGGAAATGATTGGAATGATGGAAAAAATACAATGGAAAGGATTAATAAAGTGTATATGAGGCATGTTATTGACAAAGTGAATGAGAGTGCAATGTTGGTAATAAAGACATTTCAGAATTTGGTAACTAGCAGATCAAGGATTCCATAGTCTCTTGTGGAGAAGTACAAAAATGAAGTATGTTTTATGGTTGATACTAAGTTTACTTGCATTGAAGTAGTAGAACCTAGAGTTGAGTTCATACACCCTCTTGGCTATGAAATATCTAAAATTGAGATAGAAGAGTATGTGAGCAGATTACTTAAGAGCAAGATTGATACTCATAGTAATAGGTTTGGAACTTTTGAAGAAAATTTCAACTCTGCAAAAGCTATACTTGAAGAGAAATAGTCTAAGAAAAGAGTTGAGAGTACTATTAAGAATATTTTGAAAGATACATGAATGACATAACAAGAATTCTTGGTAGCAAAGCAAACAGCAACAGCAGTTAGAGAAATTGGTTAGAAAGAGATTTTTTCTATACCTCCCTTATCATCAATTGTAGTACAGCAAGGAGAGACACAAGTCAAGGTGAAAGTAGAGGAAACAAAGAAGGAAAAAGAAGCAAGTAAACCTACTAGGTCAACCTCCTCCACACCTAGCAAGAGAATAAAAGAGATTGCTACTGGACCTGGTAAGAGGTAGAAAACTTTGGTGCCACTAGTTCTTAGGAAAGTTGTAGAAATGAAAGATGATGACACTACTGTTAAGAAGAAAGCCTGGAAACCTAGAGTTGAAAGAATGAATGAAGAGATTATAGAAGATGGAGATTTCACCAAGATCAATAAATACTATAACCTCTATGACTAGTTAGAAATATTGAATCTTGAAAATGCAGTGGTAAAGCACATGATTCTATTTGATAAGAATTTTGACACAATTCAACATAAGATACCTGATGATTTATTCAAGAAACTTGTAAATAGGAAGAAAAGAGCATCAGAGGAAGACACATCTATTAGAGAAAATCTTGTGAAGAAACTTTGTGATGTGAGAGATGATGAACACCTTAAGAAAATTATTAAGGCTCTTAGCACCCATTTAAGGACAAAAAGGAGAACCATTCAAATTATGGCAGGACAATATGAGGAAGTTAATATAGAGATAGAACAAGAAATCATTAAGGTGATGGCAGAAAATATTGGAGAAAAATCAATTGTAGTAGAGTAAGTAAGGGAAGTAGAACAACAGGACATTCCCTCTCCACCAACTATAAACATTGAGGATGAAGCTATGGATGTTGAAGAAACAAAGATCACCTTGGATACTAATGATAATGTATTAAAGAATCTAGAGAACATTCTGATGCAGGAGCATCCTGGGTGTAAGAGTAATCTTGCATCACCCAAAAATATTTCTATTTTTATTTTCAATAAGGGCTATTTTGTGCAGAGCTGCTATTTATGGAAAGTTACTATTTTTGGTAATTTTTGCATGTGCTCAGAATGATCTGATTTCTTTCTTGGAGGTTCATTTTGGTCATGTAAGTTTTCCAGTAAAGTTTCATTGCCAGATCAAGTGTATATTGGAAGATATTGAAGATTTTTGGTATTGGCAGCAGGGTACATAAACTTTGAACTCAATTTTGAAAGCTTTAGAGGCCCCGAATGAGGTCAAAAAATTGGGTGACGAGAACTTGCGTGGGTCAAGCCTGTAGAGCGCTTCGTGGCATTTCTGAAATGGGGTTATAATAGCCGATCGGGTCAACTGGTGATGACTTATGGTCTTCGGAAGTTGGGCCACCTGAAATGGCGAAAAATAATTTTCTTCAAAATTTCTGTTCGGGTTTCAAAGGTTAGCTTGAGCCGACTATGATGTAATAAAATGTAAAATAAAATAATTCTAAGTTTGGTCAGCCTTATTGGCTAAAATTCTGGAACCTTCCCAGGTGGTGGATAATTGCCTATATAAGGAAGGCTGTATTATTGTCTTAGGCAGTTCAGAATAGTTCTAGGTAGTAGATCTGGGTAATAGTTCAAGGTTTTGTCCTACAGAATATTGTAAGGGAATGCCCATGTGGCTTTGCATATTGTAATTCTGAAAGTTTGTAATTCCACATTTGTGGAGATAATAAGAAGCCAATTTTTCTGTTCTTGCATATTGTTGTTGTTTCTCTATTTCTGTTATGTGTTTGTGGTATTAAGGGGAGCACCCTTCATCAAGTGGTATCAGAGCAGGAGTTCTTGAGTGTGTAAATAGATCACTGACTGTGAGGTAGTTTGCACCAAGACCGTGGCTAGGGTTTCAGTGCGCAACGCGAAAATGCCTCCATGAAGGGAATGTGGCGGAAGAGCTGGTGTTGTAACACCTGAGGTTAGAGAGCTGCAGAGACAAGTGCGAGCATTGCAAGAAGAGATTCGTAGAGGAATGAATCTTAATGTCAAAGATGAAAGTGAGGATGAAGCCGAAGAAGAATATCAAGAAGGAGAAGTCGAAATTGTGAACCAGGAGGAAGAAAGACTTTTTCGGGCCATTTCTAAGATTGGGAAAAGACCTAAGATTGAGGTTCCTACATTTTCTGGAAATCTTAACCCAGAAGAATTGATCGACTAGATCAATGAATGTGAGGAATATTTTGAGTATGAAGATGTTGAGGATCCTGATAGGGTCAAATTTGCGAAGGCCAGACTGAAAGGTCATGCGAAGATATGGTGGCAAGAGATTCAGTTGGAGTGAAATAGAAGGGGAAAAGAGAAAATCACGAGATGGGATCGGATGGTGGATAAATTGAAGCGACAGTTCATTCCTGTTGATTATGAGCTTGACCTACTGAAGAAAATGCAGAGTTTGAAGCAAGCAGGAAGATCTGTTCAGGAGTATACAGAGGAGTTCTATCGACTTCTCATCAGAACAGGCCACGTAGAAGCTGATAAGGAGAAAGTTGCTCGATACCTTAATGGGTTAAGGCCAAGCATTCAGGAGGAGCTGAATCTAGTTCGAATGAACAGTATTGAAGAGGCATACCAGTTTGCTCTAAAAGTAGAGGAAAAGCTGAACAAGAAGTTTGAGAGCAGACAAAATGGAAGAGGTCACGGTGGATGATCTGGTGGACGGTCATATGGTGGCCGAAATGAAGATCTGAAAAAGAAGGATGAGGCCAGTAGCAGTCAGAATCAGTGAGGAAATAATTCCAATCGCTTCCAGGATCAGAATAATAGAGATCAGAGAGGAAGAGGAAGAGGACAAGGATCTGGAAGAGGTGGCTTTCATGGAACATGTTTTCACTGTGGAGAAGAAGGTCATAGGGCATTTGAATGTCCTCAGTGCCAAGACAAAATAGACAGGAGAAATGAAGGTCAGGCCAGAGTTGTACATGTAGATGAAGATGCCAGATCATCAAATTCTGAAGATGCTAAAAGAGGAGAAATGTTGATTAACAGAAGAGTCTTGTTGAGTGGTGAGAATGAACCTGAGCAAAGGAGGAGCCTATTTCGCACCAGGTGCAAGTGTGAAGGTAAATGTTGTGATGTGATTATTGATAGTGGAAGCACTGACAATTTGGTGTCAGAAGAGATGGTGACAAAGTTGAAGCTCAAGAGACAGAAACACCCACATCCATATCGGATTGCCTGGGTGCAGGATGACCACAAGGTCATGGTCAATGAACAATGTCTGGTGAAGTTCAAGATTGGCGGATACCAAGATGAGGTATTGTGTGATATCATATCTATGGATGCATGTCATATGTTGTTGGGTAGACCATGGCAGTTTGACAGATGTGCTGTATATGATGGTCGTGTGAATACCTATTCCCTGACAAAGGATGGAGTGTGACATAAGCTAAAACCATTGAAGGAGACTGAAGAAAAGGTATGTGGTAATGTGAGGATAACTTTTGTTGATGGAAGAAATTTCCTAGATGGTATGAGGCATGAGCATGTATGTTTTTCTTTAATTCCAAAGACTGGTAAAGAGGAAGTAGAAGATGTTCCTATAGAAGTTGCAGATTTGTTGAATGAGTTTCAAGATATTGTATCCAATAACGTGCCTGATGGATTACCCCCAGTTAGGAAGATCAGTCATCAGATGGACTTGATCCCAAGAGTGAGTTTGCCAAATAAGGCAGCACACAGAATGACACCTGCAGAAAGTGAGGAGTTGAACAGACAAGTACATGAACTGTTACAGAAAGGATTGATCTGTGAGAGTCTGAGTCCCTGTGCTGTACCAGTGGTATTAGCACCAAAGAAGAATGGAGAATGGAGGATGTGTACAGATTCTAGGGCAATAAACAAGATCACAATCAAGTACAAGTTTCCATTGCCACGAATGGATGATATTATGGACTGTTTGAGTGGAGCTGTGTATTTCTCAAAGATAGATCTGAAGAGTGGATATCATCAGATTCGGATCAGAGAAGGAGATGAATGGAAGACTGCCTTCAAGACAAAGGAAGGAATGTATGAGTGGTTAGTCATTCCTTTTGGGCTAACCAATACATCGAGCACTTTCATGCGGCTCATGAACGAGGTTCTGAAAATTTTTTTGGGTAAGTTTGTCATTGTTTACCTAGATGATATTTTGATCTTTAGTAAGACATTGGAGGGGCATATGATGCATATTTGTATGGTATTTGAGAAGCTGAGAGAAGAGAAATTGTTGATTAATTTGAAGAAGTGCAGTTTTGTGAAGAAAGAGTTAGTGTATTTGAGATTTGTAGTTTCAGCAGAAGGTCTAAAAATGGACCCAGAAAAGGTACAGGCTATCCTTGAATGGCCTACTCCAAGGAGTGCTACTGACGTAAGATCTTTTCATGGTTTGGCTAGCTTTTACAAAAAGTTTATCAAAAATTTTAGTAGTATTTGTGGACCCTTGACTGAAACAATGAGAGGGGATAGAAAAGAGTTTAAGTGGACTAATGGGGCAGAAAAGAGTTTTCAATTGTTGAAACAAAAAGTTACAGAACAACCAGTTTTAGTACTTCCAGATTTTAATAAGGTGTTTCAAGTAGATTGTGATGCTAGTGGTACTACAATAGGAGCTGTTATGAGCCAAGAAGGTAAACCTGTTGCTTATTTCAGTGAGAAGTTAAATGATGCCAAGAAGAAATATTCTATTTATGATCAGGAATTCTATGCTATAGTTCAAGAATTAAAGAAGTGGAGACATTATCTACTTCCTAAGGAGTTTGTTTTGTATACTGATCATCAAGCTTTGCAATATTTGAATAGTCAAGGAAAGTTGAATCAGAGGCATTTGAAATGGGTTGAGTTTTTGCAGAGTTATACATTTGTTTTGAAACACAGGAGTGGAAAGTTTAATAGGGTTGCAGATGCTCTTAGTAGAAGGAAACTATTGCTGACAGAAATGCAGATTGAAGTGGTTGGGTTCAAGGAACTCAAGAATTTGTATCCAGAGGATCCTGATTTTGGTGAAGCTTGGAAAGCTTGTACAGAACCTGTTACTCTAGACAGGATGAAATGGTTGGATTTCATAATCCAGGATGATATGTTATTGAGAGGGAGTCAGTTGTGCATTCCACAAAGTTCTATGAGGGAGAATCTCATCAAGGAGAAGCATAGTGGAGGATTGGCTGGACATTTTGGTCGTGATAAAACCCTTTCTTTGGTTGGTGAAAATTATTATTGGTCACAATTGCAGTAAGATGTGAAGAAGTTTGTACAGAGTTGTAGAGTATGTCAGATGGTGAAAGGAGTGAAGCAGAATATGGGGTTGTATCAGCCATTACCTATACCAGAGAAGCCTTGGGAGGATATCAGTATGGACTTTGTTCTTGGTTTACCGAGGACACAGCGGGGACATGATTCAATTTTTGTAGTAGTTGATAGATTTTCAAAGATGGCACATTTCATTCCCTGCAAGAAGACTAATGATGCTATTCATGTAGCAGAATTGTTTTTCAGAGAAGTGGTGAGACTACATGGTTTGCCAAAGACCATAGTTTCAGATCGGGACACTAAGTTTGTTGGATATTTCTGGCGTACATTGTGGAAGAAGTTGAAGATGGATTTGAAGTTTAGTTCATCACATCATCCACAGACTGATGGACAGATAGAGGTGGTGAATAGAAGTTTGGGAAATTTGCTGAGATGTTTGGTTGGAGATAAGCCAATAGGATGGGATTTGATTTTACCACAGGCGGAATTTGCATACAATAATTTTGTCAACAGGAGCACTGGTAAATCACCATTTTAGATTGTATATGGAAGTAGTCCAAGAAATGCATCCGAATTGAGGAAGATAGATACAGGAGAAATAAGTAGTGTTGAAGCTGAGGATTTTGCAGAACACTTGAAGAACATCCATGGGGAGGTGAGGAAGCATATTACCAAGATGAATGCACAGTATAAGGCTAAGGCAGATGAGAAAAGGAGGTATAAGGAATTTTAGGTTGGTGATGAAGTCATGGTTCATTTGCGGAAGGAGCAATTTCCAGTTGGTACATATAACAAGCTGAAAATGAAGAAGTTTGGACCATGTAGGATACTGAAGAAACATGATTTAGGAAATGCATATGAGGTAGAATTGCCTACTGAGCTAAATATTTCACCAGTGTTTAACATTTCAGATCTGACAGAGTATCATGAAGGGGGTGTTGAAGATGAGATCACAGCAGCATAATGGAGTATTCCAGCAACTAGTTCAGACACTAAGGAGATTGAAGATATACTGGACAGTCGTGTTGGCAGAAGCACAAGGAATAGGACATATGAAGAATATCTAGTCAAGTGGAAAGGATGACCTGTTGAAGATTCATCATGGCTGACAAAGGAGGAGGTTAGCTATCTTGGGTTTCCTCTGCACACCTGAGTCGTGACAGGGTCACTTCTCAAATTACCCTGGGTGTCTGATGCAGGAGCATCCTGGGTGTAAGAGCAATCTTGCATCACCCAAAAATATTTATATTTTTATTTTCAATAAGGGCTATTTTGTGCAGAGCTACTATTTATGGAAAGTTACTATTTTTGGTAATTTTTGCATGTGCTCAGAATGATCTGATTTCTTTCTTGGAGGTTCATTTTGGTCATGTAAGTCTGCCAGTAAAGTTTCATTGCCAGATCAAGTGTATATTGGAAGATATTGAAGATTTTCGATATTGGCAGCAGGGTACAAAAACTTTGAACTCAGTTTTGAAGGCTTTAGAGGCCCCGGGTGAGGTCAAAAATTTGGGTGACGGGTGCTTGTGCTGGTCAATCCTGTAGAGCACTTCGTGGCGTTTCCAAAATGGGGTTATAATAGCCGATCGGGTCAACTGGTGATGACTTATGGTCTTCGGAAGTTGGGCCACCTGAAATTGTGAAAAATAATTTTCTTCAAAATTTCTGTTCAGGTTTCAAAGGTTATCTTGAGCCGACTATGATGTAATAAAATGTAAAATAAAATAATTCTAAGTTTGGTCGGCCTTATTGGCTAAAATTCTGGAACCTTCCCAGGCGGTGGATAATTGCCTATATAAGGAAGGCTGTATTATTGTCTTAGGCAGTTCAGAATAGTTCTGGGTAGTAGATCTGGGTAATAGTTTGAGGCTTTGTCCTACAGAATATTGTAAGGGAATGCCCATGTGGCTTTGCATATTGTAATTCTGAAAGTTTGTAATTCCACATTTGTGGAGATAATAAGAAGCCAATTTTTCTGTTCTTGCATATTGTTGTTGTTTCTCTATTTCTGTTATGTGTTTGTGATATTAAGGGGAGCACCCTTCATCACATTGTTGACAATTCGGCTCTTGATGAACTAGATACATCTAACAAAGCAGAGAAAACCCAAACTTTTACTAAAGAACCCAAAGTTATAGAGGTAAAAGCACCTATTCCAACTAAAGAAGAAATTATTCTTACACCTGATTCTGGAAAGAAGTAGATTGGTTCTTTGATTGAGGATTTGGGAAATGAAGTAGATGATGATGATCAGATGGAATTGATCACATCCTTGAACAAAATCATTGGGAAGAACAAGAAAGTTAAAAGTCTTGAAGGATGTCTAAAGGAGCTTACTGAGAAGTTACAAGGTGTTGTAACTACACAAATTGCAGAAGCTAGCCCTCTGGAGAAAGAAAAGAAAGTAATGAGCACTTTTGATAGTGAGTTCACAAATTTTTCTAATATAGCAAAGGTAAGAGCACAAGCAGCTTATGAGGCTATAAAACTCTTGAACATAAACCAAAATATCATGAATGATATCAATAATCTTGATATCTATATAAAGGACTTGAGGAATAATTTGGAAAGAGGAAAATCTTTGTATATTCAGTGTACAAAATCAAAGACCCTTTTAGCAACAGAACAAAAAATAAAGATGAAGGAAGAAAAAATTTAGAATGAAACCAACCTTGTTTCTAGCCCCACTATGAAGGTATTTGATGTTGAGAAGAAGATTTGTAAGATATTTGATGAAATCAGAGTTTTGCAAGATGAAAAGGATAGAAAAATGAAAAGATTTACTCTTTTAAGAGAGCACACTTCTATGAAATTGAGCATTATTGAAGGACAATTGGAAGAATGTCTTTCAGCTAAGACATATTTTTAGAAGTTTAGTTTTGAGAATCTCCAAGCATGTGAGATAACATCTTATGGACTATGCACACTATTCAGTGTGGCAGACTCTATTAAGAAATCATGGGAGAAAGAATTGGAGATAATAAAGATTCAGTTTGCAGATTGTGTTGCAAGCCTACCAACTTTGCAATATTGAATCAAGGTAAACCTTTTTGAGAAAAGTTTTGTAAACCCTCCTTACCTTGTTTTGTCATTATTGTCAAAGGGGGAGAGATATATAGTAGAAAATTGATTAAGGATTAATACTCTTAGGGGGCATATGTTAGAAATAGGGAATACTGAGAGGGGGGTGTGAATCAGTATTCTACAAACTTTATCTTTTGCCCAGTTATGGATATAACAGATTATCTTTATACATGCATAACATAAGAAGCTAAAAAACATGCATAGAAATAAAACTAAAGAACTCATAACACATGATTTGTTCTCAAGGAAACCTTGGCCAAGGGAAAACCCCAGTGGGGATGGTACCCACAAAGATCCACTAATCAAAAGTATCCTATTAAGTATGTTGACCCTGTTAGGAGTCTATTACATGCATATAGTGTATCAGTCCTGATTTAGGGACTATAGACCTTGTTAGAAGCCTCAACCTTGTTAGGATTTGGTAGTATAAAATGTGATTACTAGATGAGCCCACTACCCAAACAAGCAATCTACAATATACACTGATTACAAGATGAGCCCACTACCCAAACAAGTAATGTACAATATACATTGATTAAAAAAGTAGGTCAAGGTACATGACCTTATACTACTTGCATAAATATCTCTTCATTTCTCTTTCACTATCACAGTTACATAGACATCATATATCTCATTACATCCTTTTTTTACAATTACATGTTTACATATCTTTATACAAGTTATTAAGGCTAATAACTTTACTTGGTTAACTGCCATATTACAAAATAACTTTATCCAAGGGTAAACATATAGGATGTTGTCCCTTTATATTGTTAAGTCATTATTTTGATAAACAAAAAAATCCCTTAACTCTTTACCAATTCTGTCTACAAAATCTATCCTGTCAACTTAACACTGTCTTCAGAAAAACTATCATAACTCCTTTCGTACATGTTGTACTATCTTGCAATATGATATGGGTCATCATTAGTCACCATAGATTCTATGTTTAAGTGCACAAGCACTGAACTTACTCCAGTCGATGTCACAAACAAAAACTATGTCCAGGTGCACTGGTGGAAATATTGTTTCACACTTAGACAAATTTGCAATGGGCTCTATCATACTTGCTCTCTGGCCTGTGCGATCTTCATGTGGATCATATTTTTCCATAATGACAACATATATGTAATCAACTTAGCCAAATTACCAACAACCTCCCCCTTTGTCATTGGTGGCAACATATGAGAAAATTGGCTAAGTGTACAACTCCAAAATCTCAAAATCTCAAAATTGAGGCCATAGTATAAGATAAATATACTATCCTTATAAATCCTTAGAAAATATTATCTCTAATACAATACTCCCCCTAAGAGTATCATTCCTTATCATATACTATGAATTTTCTACTGCATATCACTCCCCCTTTGACAACAATGACAAAATAAAGGTAAGGAGGGTTACAAAACTATATCTCAAAAAATTATACCTTAATTCATTATTGCAAAGCTGGTAGGTTTGCAACACAATATGAAAAATCAATCTTCATAGCTTCTATCTCCTTCTCCCATGATTTATTAATGGAATTTGCCACATTGAGTAGTGTTCTTAGTCCATAAGATGCTATTTGACATTCTTGGAGGTTCTCAAAGTTAAACTTTTGAAAAGATGTCTTAGTTGAAAGACATTCTTCCAACTGCTCTTCAATAAAGCTTAACTTCATAGAAGTGTGTTCTCTCAAAAGAGTGAGTCTTCTCATTTTTCTATCTCTCTCATCTTGCAAAACTCTGATTTCATCATAAAGCTTCTAAACTTTCTTCTCAACATCACATACCTTCACATTAGGGCTAGAAAGAAGGTTAGATTCATTTTGAATTTTTTCTTCCTTCAACTTGATCTTTTGATCTTCTTCTACTATCAAGGTCTTTGGTTTTGTACACTGTCTCTACAAAGATTTTCCTATTTCCAAATTCTTCCTCAAGTCCTTGATACAAATATCAAGATTGATGATATCATTTCTGATATTCTAGTTGATGTTCAAAAGCATTCCAGCCTCATAGGCTGCTTGAGCTCTCACTTTTTCAATATCAAATAGATTTGTGAATTCATTGTCAAAAGTGCTCATTACCTTCTTTTCTTTCTCCATAAGGTCTACTTATACAATTTGCATAGTTACAGTGCTTCATAACTTCTCAGTTAGATCCTTCAGACATCCTTCAAGACTCTTCACTTTCTTGTTCTTGCCAATGATTTTATTCAAGGAAGTGATCAATTCCAACTGATCATCATCATCAACTTCCTTTCCTAGATTCCCAATCATAGTTCCAATCTTATTCTTCTTTCCAGTCTCAGGAGTAAGATTGATGTCTTCTTTGGTTGGAATAGGTACTTGTTCCTCTATTACTTTAGGTTCTTCAATAATAGTTTGGGTCTGCTCTTCTTCTTTAGATGTATCCGGTTCATCAAGAGCTGAATTGTCAACAATGTTCTCCAAATTCTTGAATACATTTTTATTAGTATCCAAGGTGATTTATGTTCCTTCTACATTCATTGTCTCATCTTCAATGTTAATGGCTAGAGGAGAGGAAATGTCCTCTTGCTCTGCTTCTTCTACTTGCTCTGTTGTAACTAATGGCTCTCCAACATACTCTGCCATAACCTTAACTATTTCTTGTTTCATCTCTACATTTACTTCTTCATATCTACCTCCCATAACCAGAATGGTTCTCCTTTTGGGTCTCAGATGGGTGCCTAAGGCCTTTAAGATCTACTTCAGGTGTGCTTCATCTCTCACCTCACAAAGCTTCCTCACAAGATTCTCTTTGATAGTTTTGTCTTCCTCAAATGCTCTCTGCTTCCTATTTACAAGTTTATTGTACAAATCATCAGGTATCTGACCTTGAATTGAATCAAACTTCTTATTAGCCAAAATTATATGTTTTACAATTACATTCTCTAGATTAAGTCTATCTGGATAATCATAAATATTATAGTACTTCTTCATTCTTGTAAAGTTTCCATCCTCAATAATTTGCTCATTAAGCTTCTCAACTTTAGGTTTCCAAGCTTTCTTATTAATAGTAATGTCATCATCTTTAATTTCTACAACTTTTCTTGGAACTGGCTACACTAAAGTCTTTTGTCTCTTTCTTGGTCTAGTAGCAATTTCTTTCATTCTCTTGCTAGGTGTGGAGGAAGTAGACCTAGTAGGTGTACTTGCTATTTGATCCTTCTCTAGTTCCTCTACTTTCACCTTGACTTGTGTAGCATCTTTCTATACTACACTAGATGACAAGGGTGGTACAGACAAAATCTCTTTCTATCCAATATCTCTGATTGCTACTGTTGTTTTCTTTTCTATTTCAAACTCGTGCTCTGTCAACCCTATATCTTTCAATATTTTCTTAATAGTGCTCTCAACTCTTTTCTTAGATTGTTTCTCTTCAATTAAGGTCTTTGCAGAGATGAAGTTCTCCTCAAAGGTTCCAAACCTATTACACTGAGTGTCCAACTTACACTTAAGTAACCTACTAACATATTCTTCTATCTCATTTTAGATATCTCATAGCCAAGAGGGTCTTTGAACTCAATTCTAGGTTCTACTACTTCAATGTAGATAAAGTCGGTATCAACCATTAAACATAATTCATTTTTTTATTTCTCCACAAGAGACTATGGGATCCCTGATCTGCTACTTACCAAGTTCTGAAATGTCTTTATCACCAACATTGCACTCTCATTTACTTTGTCAATGACATGCCTCATATACACTTTATTGATCCTTTCCATTGTAGTTTTTCCATCATTCTAGTCACTTGCAATGGTGTAAGGAAATCTTCTCAATAGGTAGAAAAAAATGTAAGTGATCAAAGATGAAAATCTAAAATGTGCATACTTTGTCTTCTTGATCTTTTCCAAATTTTCAAATAGTTCTATTCTCAAAATTTCACACATATCAACTGGAACTTTGACAACACACATTAGATAACCTACATGTATCATTCCAACTACCATGTCATCCTCTCTTGAATTTGCACAAAACTTAGTGGTTAGGATCTTGCATACGTATCTCACATCATCTTGTTTGATCTTAGTAATCACAATTCCTCTACCATTATAGGATGAATTTGTGTTATCAATGACTATTTTCCTCATGTTTTTCTCATTTAAAGGAATGGCTCCAGATTTAGATAGTCCAGTGACTTCATGAATCAAATCAGCTATAATGTCTATCACTCTAGCTTCTAGCCAAAACTTCCCATTATGAATTATGCTCAAGATAATCTTAGTGCATTCTTCATTATCAAATTCATACTACAATGCATATTTAATGATCTCATTGTCCTTCAAATGATCATATCCATATTTTAATGACATGTCCTCATTGTAAATTTTTTGATAATCATTGGTAAAATCACTATCATTGATGGTTTCTAACTTGCATACAAGATAACTTCTTACATTCTCTAAATGCAAAACTCTATCTAGTATGGATGATAAAGCTAACCTAGGATCTTATTCCAAGGGCTCTACTAGTTCCCTTTTCATTATAGGTCTATTTTTGTCTTTGACATTGTGTACTAAAGAAACATCCATGTTTTCTTCTAATTCTTTCATTGATTCAAAGATCTGCCAAGTAAAATACCTTGATTTTAGGATTTTAGGGTTTGCAAAGATTCTGTGCTCAAATCCTTCACCAAATCATTGCAAAATGCTTCCAATCACTACTCTTTGATCTCCTTAAAAATTTTATTCACTTTTATGATCAAATAATATTGATCATGAACTTTTATTAATTCAATCTCACTTAGATCTGACATCGCATTCAATTATTTTGTCGTTTCTTTCCAAAAAATTGTTTCTATTAACCTACAAAACTTAAAACTTCTTGCGATCTCGCAAAACATAATATTTTTCTTTGCACTCTTAACCATAGCATTATAACATCATAAAATACCTTGCATTAACTACACATGACTCAATTCATCATATATCTACTTCTACACTAATCTAAGTTCCTAATCTACTATAATTTTCAAAAATTAAGTACTTTAATATAGGTTAGGTAAGGATTCATTCTTACCACTAGATACTTCACATTTCTGATTGCCTTCAATATTGAATATGTCTACTTGATCTATACTTTTAACAAACTTTACTTCATTTGTATTTCTACAACATTCTTTTTGTCTGTTATCTGTATCTTCATTCCTTCTTGCGTGACTTCTAGGGTTAGGGTTAGGATGAAAAACTCCATTGTTCATTCTGGAAAACCTTTCTATATGTCCAATCTTGTTGCATATCTAACAAACAAATCCATTGTTCCCATATCTTGGTCCAAGTGGATTGATCTATGATTTGTAGTTTCTAGCAATGTGTCCAACTTTATTGCATCTATAATATATTACTCCATTTCTTATGTTCATGTCTTCAATAGGTTTCTTATCTGCATGGTTAGTATTCCTAAACATTCTAATATTGTTGTTATTCTCAATAAACTTAAGTTTTCTACATACAATAGATCTATGTCCAAATCCATGATAATTATAACAATAACCATTAAAAGGTTTAAATTTCTTACCTATGCAATCTCTCTTCATATGACCAATAGTATTACAAGTAAAACATCTACCTTTGAATTCTCTTTGCATACTTTTGTGTGATTCCTCTTGCTTCGGTGATTCTTCTTCTTTAGGTGTATCTTCATATTTTTTTATCTCATCAGACTTCTTCTCATCTATTCTCTCAAATATTTTTAGATCTGGTTCCTTGCTTTCATCATTTTCTTTAAGAGTGTTGCATCCAAGACCAGTCTTATCATAGAGTGGTTTCTGAAAAGATATTTGTTCATCAATCTTCTCACTAGTTCAATATAGCCTTTCAAGTTGTTGTTTGGATTGAGTCAATTCACCT
The DNA here is from genome assembly GCA_027943335.1 of Chamaecyparis obtusa. Classification (NCBI taxonomy): domain Eukaryota; kingdom Viridiplantae; phylum Streptophyta; class Pinopsida; order Cupressales; family Cupressaceae; genus Chamaecyparis; species Chamaecyparis obtusa. The sequence continues at coordinate 2,692,572 of BSBK01000192.1, read as the reverse complement.
TTCATAATTGTATTATATTTCTCAAGTTTGGCATATTGCAAATTGATTTTCCCAAATTCAAATATTACTTTGCCAAGTTTAGATTTTAGTCCTTCATTTTCAATCTTCAACTTTTCATTCTTAGATTTCAGATTTTCTTCATTTTTGCTATTTCCATCTTTCAGACTTAGCTTTAGATTTTCTATCTTCAGTTCATGCTTAAGGATCTCATTTTCTTTTTCTAAATTGTCATTACAATCTTCAATAAGAACTTCAAATTCCTTCTTAGTTTTCAGATCTTTCAACTTATTTTTCAATTTCTCAATGAGGCTCTTTGCATCATCATATTTCCTTTTTAGAATTTTTCTTTCATCAGTAAGCATATCAATCTATTCAAGAGCTTCTTCAAGATTCTTCTATAGTTGATCCATATCCATAAAGATCTTACTCAAGCTGCTAGGCTTTCCTTGAATGATTCTTCTCCAAGTAACTAAGCTTTGATACCAATTGTTAGAAATAGGGAATACTAAGAGAGGGGGGGGGGGGGTGAATTAGTATTCTACAAACTTTATATTTTTCCCAATTTTGGATTTAACAGATTATATTTATGCATGCATAATATACGAAGCTAAACAACATGCATAACAATAAAACTAAAGAACTCATAACACATGATTTGTTCTCGAGGAAACCCTGGCCAAGGGAAAACCCTAGTGGGGATGGTACGCACAAATATCCACTAATCAAAAGTATCCTATTAAGGATGTTGAATGTGTTAGGAGTCTATTACATGCATATAGTGTATCAATCTTGATTAAGGGACTATAGGCCTTGTTAGAAGCCTCAACTCTATTAGGAGTTGTCAGTACAAAATTGATTACTAGATGAGCCCACTGCCCAAACAAGTAATGTACAATAACAAGTAATGTACAATATACACTGATTAAAAAAGTAGGTCAAGTTACATAACCTTATACTACTTACATCAATATCTCTTTTCTTCTCTTTCACTATCACAATTACATACACATCATATATCTCATTACATCCTTTTTTTACAATTACATCTTCACATATCTTTATACAAGTTATTAAGGCTAATAAATTTTCTTGTTCAGCTGCCATATTAAAAAATAACTTTATCCAAGGGTAAACATCTAGGATGTCATCCCTTTATATTGTTAAGTCATTATTTTGATAAACAAAATAATCCCTTAACTCTTTACCAATTCTATCTACAAAATTTGTCCTATCAGCTTAATATTATCTTCAACAAAACTATCATAACTCCTTTCGTACATGCCATACTGACATGCACTCTGAGATGGGTCATCATTAGTCACCATAGAGTCTATTTTTAAGTGTACAAGTATTTAACTTACTCCAGTTAATGTTGCAAACAAAAATTGTGTCCAGGTGCACAGGTGGAAATATTGTCTCACACTTAGACAAATTTGCAATGCGCTCTATCATACTTGCTCTCTAGCTTGTGTGATCTTCATGTGGATCATATGCTTCCATAATGAAAACATCTATGTAATAAAATCATCCAAATTTCCAACAAAGTACTATATAGAGATAAGATTTTTGGAGTTATAAGGATAGTATATATATATTTTATACTATGGCCATAATTTTGAAGTTTTTGAGTTTTACACTTAGCCAATTTTCCTGTATGTTGCCACCAATGACCAAGGGGGAGATTGTTGGAAATTTGGATGAGTTGGTTACATAGATTTTTTCATTATGGCAACATATGATCTACATGAAGATCGCACAAGTCAGAGAGCTAGTATGTCAGAGCGCAATGTGAAATTGTCTAAGTATGAGACAATATGTTTTTGCTAGCGAACCAGGAGATAGTTTTGTTTGGAGACATTAATTGGAGTAATTTTAGTACTTGCACACTTTAACATAGACTCTATGATGACTATTGATGACTCATCTCAGAGCGCAAGTTAGTACGGCATGTACAAAAAAAGTTATGCCAGTTGTACTAAAGACAGAGTTAAGCCGACAGGATAGATTTTGAAGACATAATTGATAAAGAATTAAGGGATTTTTTATATATAAAAATAATGAATTAACAATACAAAGGGATGAAATCCTAGATGTTAACCCTTGGATAAAGTTATTTTTTAATATGGCAGCCGACCAGAAAAGTTATTAGCCTTAATAACTTGTATAAATGTAATTATAAATTGTAAAGAAAAAGAGCAATAGCAATAGTGATATGATGCGAAATATGATGTACATGTAATTATGATAGTGAAAGAGTAGTAAAGAATTATTGATGCAAGAAGTATAAGGTTATTTACCTTAACCTCTTTTTGTAATCAGTGTATATTGTACATTACTTGTTTGGGCAGTGGGCTCATCTAGTAATCACATTTTGTACTAACAACTCCTAATAGAGTTGAGGCTTCTAACAAGGCCTATAGTCCCTTAATTAGGATTGATACACTATATGCTTGTAATAGACTCCTAACAGGGTCAACATCCTTAACAAGATACTTTTGATTAGTGGATCTTTGTGGGTACCATCCCCACCGGGGTTTTCCTTTGGCTAGGGTTTCCTCAAGAACAAATAATGTGTTATGAGTTCTTTAGTTTTATTGCTATGCACATTGTTTATCTTACTATATTATGTATGCATTAAGATTATCTATTATATCCATAATTGGGAAAAAGTAAAAGTTTGTGGAATATCGATTCACCCCCCCTCTCTCAGTATTCTCTATTTCTAACATTGGGTAGTGGGTCCTTTTGTCTTCCATAACTCCTAATAGAGTTAGAATCTTTTAACAGGGATTCAAATCTCCTAACATGGATTCATATGTATTGATTGTATTTCATAACACTCCTAATAGAGTCCATCCTCTCACAAGGAACTTTCATATTAGTGCATCTTTTTTGGGCATCATTCCCAATGGGGTTTAGTCTTTGATCAAGAGCTTCCCAAGTCAACATGACTTGTGTCATTGTGTTATTATGCATGTATATCTTTATATGGTTGTTGATTACTTTTCTTACATGGTTAAAATCTATCAAGGTTGGTAAAAGTTGTATTTATCAGATAACCGATTCACCCCCCTCCCCTTAGTTATCTTGGTGGACTTTACTTTCTAACATGCGCAACATAATGATTGAAGGAAAAGTTGCACACACCTATTGGAGATATGGGGTCAACACAATAGTCTATACCATCAATATAATACAATTAAGGCCTAGTGTAGATAAGAAACCTTATGAGCTATGGTTTGGTAATTTTCCCACAGTGAAATATTTTAGAATCTTTGGAAGAAAGTGCTACATCAAGAGGGATGAAGCAATAGGCAAGTTTGATGCAAGAAGGGATTAAGGTATTTTCCTTAGTTACTCTACTAAAATAAAAGCTTATAGATGCTTTAATTTGAGACTGAAGAAGATCATTGAAAGTGCTCATGTTAAGATTGATGAATAGTTTATGGTTCAAGAAAGATATCATGATTCTTCATCTGTGATTGAAGAAGAACCTAGTCCTTCCACTAGTGAGATAGTTGTTGAAGAGATGTTTGACAGTATTGATGTTGTATGCACCCTAAAATGGTTGCCTAGACTTTGGGCCCCCATTCATCAATATATCAATTTTCTCAATCAATACTTTGCAATATTTTCAATTCAAATCAATTTCCTTGATCAAATCATAATTAATTCAATTATTTTAATATTTCCTAATTTTTGATCATTTTATCCTAAGTTTTATTTAATTAAGAGAACACGCTCCCTTTTAATTAAATAAAAAAAATCTTTTATTTAAATAATAAAATCACTTTATCCTAAGCCACATTTAATTAAAAGAACAAATCTCTTTTAAATAAATAAAAAACCTTTTAATTAAAGAATGGAAACCACTTTGCTAAAAATAATAAATAAATAATAAAAGAAAAATTAAAAGAAAAAGACATTTTGTCTACACATTGAATGCACACTTTCTAGGTTGAGTGGAATCTCTTTTTACCTCTTAATCTCTTTCACACATCTTTTTGCCTCTTAACCATGCTCAATGATTTTGCCTCTTGAGAATCTTAAGCACGTGGATCAACAAAGATTTAATCTCCACCATTGCTCATTTCTTTTGCCTCTTAATCTTGACCATCCATTCATTTCTAAATCATTTATAAGGAGCCCTCTCCTTCTCATTTAGGCATTGAGATTTTAGACATCAAGATTTTATATTATTGTTATGTAGGTTTGGAGAGAGATTTTGGAGGAGATTTTGAGCAGTTGAACTTGGATATTGCAACTTCTCTTTTCTTGTCTTCTTCTCTCATGCCCCATGGCAATCCATTTAGATTAATAGTGCATTTTCATATTAGATTAGATTCATATTTCCTTTCATAGAATAATCTTGCATAAGCATTTCCTTTCATAGATTAGTTTTCTTTCATGCATCGTTATCATATAGAATAGCTTTCATTTTCATTTGCATGCATACTTGATGATCATGGAGACTACCATTCTTTTTTTCCCTCTTTGAATCTCTCATTTTATGGTGTCTTTGCATTGGTACAAACTAGGTCTAATCTGAGGGCCTCCATTACAAACCCTTGCACTCCATGAATAGAGAGCTATGAGTTTCCATTCAAGACCTCATTCTTGAGAAATCTTGGATTTAATTGTTAGGAATGGGAACACTGAGAGGGGGGGTGAATTAGTGTTCACTGAACTTTAACTTTTTTACTTTAATCTTAATGCTGAACTTAAATGCTTAAGTACTGAAATAAACATTCACATAAACATGAAATATGAAATCAACACATCACATCAATATGGTTATGGGGAAACCCAAATAGGTAAAAACCTCGGTGGGACTTGATACCCACTAATATTTTGCACTAGTGTTTTGTGATCCTTGTTAGAAGATCCTTTACCCTGTTAGGAGTAGCTTTACAATATATGAAGTATGGTAGACCTTGTTAATGTTGGAGATTTTCTAGTAAGCTAGTACTGACTATATATTTTTCATTGATGACAACATATGGAAAGTAGCATGTGTGGAAGTCTTATGCAGTAAGCCTTGAATGTGAGTACAAATAATTATACAACAGCTTGTGTCAGCAGTGTTCCTGACAGAGTTATAGGTAGTGTTATGTGTATAGTTGTTCATACAGTTGTCCTATGGGCATGCACTATTGGATATATGTTTCAGACATGTTAGTGATGTTAATTTCATCGACGCATGGTCTAATGATGAATGCAAGTGAAGTTATGCAATCGCTATTCATAAGTAGTAGTCTCCTATGTTTGTTCAGCAGAGTCGATAGAGATTTTATTGGTTCACGAGTTGCATCTATATTTATGGTATACACCCTTGGATTTAAGCTTAGAGATGATTTGTTGATGTTCCGTTAAGAGTGCATGAGTTAATTCAACTTATAGAGTAAGTTCCAATTATTTTGGTAGAGCTGATAGTGTGTAGAAATTATCTTATTTGGACAGGTCCTGAATTATGTTGCATACATAATAGAGCTGATGCATGTTTGTTGGAGTTTATTATGGTTTCTCTATTATGATTTCAAGTTGGTTCTAATAGGCCAACCTGATCATATCATTTAGAGGAAAGATATTTATAGGTAGTCATTTTTTATTGATGATGTGTGGCTCATGGATGATTAAGTAGAGTAGAGTAGAGTGTGCAAAGTGTTGAGCCATTAGAAGAAGATTAGTGTGACCAAGTAGAATATGTGTGCTATTCATTGGAACTAATCTAGATAGCAGGTCAAAGCATAGTTTACCAAGATCTAGATATAGTGTGTATCTATTATTCAGAAGGTTGTAGCCTTCACCTCTTTGAGCAGTGAGCTCTCGGATAGTGTGTCCTCTTCCCTAATAGGGAAAATTGTAAAAGAATCCTAACAAGGTCTGACCCTTAACTAGGTCTACTATACTTCATATATTGTAAAGATACTCCTAACAGGGTAAAGGATCTTCTAATAAGGATCATTATACACTAGTACAGAATATTAGTGGGTATCAAGTCCCACTAGGGTTTTTACCTATTTGGGTTTCCCCATAACCAAAATATTGGTGTTGTGTTCATGTGTTCTTTCATTGTGTTTATACTTTATGTTTAAGTATACTTAATTGGATAAAGAATTGAAACTTTTAGATAATTGATTCACCCCCCCTCTCAGTTATCTCTTGGGAGTATTCCTAACAATTGGTATCAAAGCCAGGTGCCTTAGAGATAATTTTAACAGCTTGAGGTTGATTAGATGGCATACTTTAGGAAAGAGAGTCCTAAGTTTGATGGAGAGAATTATCTTGATTGGAAGAACAAGATGGTGACCCATTTGCAGTGCATTACTTTTGAAGTTTTTAATGTAACTATCAAAGAAGCCAAGATACCTACCCTAGATGATCTTGGAAAGGATGATGCTACTAAAAGACAAAAGGAATTGTTTCATTAGAATGCTATTGCCAAAGAAGCCCTTATCAGTGCACTATTAGATAATGAGTTCTCAGAGTTAAAGATAGTAGACACTGCAAACAAGATACGGAAGCACCTTGAAGACATGTTTGAAGGAGATAAGAAAGAAAAGGATGTACATAGAAAAAATTGAAAGAAAAGATAAAATGCATTAGAGATGCTACCAAAAGAAAACATCAGATCTTATAATCAAAGGATCAATGAAGTAGTTGCTGGAATCAAGAACAATGGTGGAGAGATCTCAGAAGAAGATATTATGGACAAGTTGATGACTACTCTCACTCTAGAATATGAAAGCAAGATCAATATCCTTGATGAGACCATGTAGCTTACATCTAATTTCAATAGAGAGACCTTGATTAGAAAAATCTTATCTTTTGAGATTTCAAGATTAAAGATAGAACCTAAAAGTGAGACATCCTTCAAAGTGACAGTTCATGGTAAGAAATCTATAAACACTTCTGGTAATTTTGATGATGATGATGATGAAGAAGGAACCTTAGATGATTTTATTGCTATGATTACTAAAATAGAAAAGAAAGGAAAATAAAAATATGAAGGTCAATTTCCTTTCAAGTTTTTTTCATGTAATAAGATAGGTCACTTTGCCTCTAAGTGTTGCACTAGAGCTAGAAAGTTCAAAAAGGATTACAAGCCTAAGTAGTCTAAGGAATGTTACTTTGTTTGAGATGGAGTCTCAGATGATGAATCAGGTGAAGAATAAATTGGATTCATTGCTATTGTAGACAAAATGAATGACAAGTCAGTTCCTAAAGATGAGAAAGGAAATCAAGAACTAGCATTGATTTCCCAAGTAGACATAAGGATAGACTGGATTATAGATAGTGGTTGTTCACATCGCATGACAAGTGATAAAGGTATATTTGTTCATTTGGACAAATACAATGGTGGTATGGTTAGATTTGGAGATAAAACTCCTAAACCAATAGTTGGTAGAGGAGCCATCACTCTAGATGGAAAGAATAGTACTGATGATGTTCCCTATGTTGATGGTTTGAAACATAACCTTCTCAGTGTTGGACAGTTACTTGGAAAAGGATATCAGTTGGAGTTCAAAAATGACAAATGCATAATTAATAACAAGGATGGTTTTATGATTGAATCAGGGTCAAAGAAAAGAGGTAATGTTTTCCAACTCAATTCAGAAGCAAGTTTTTTTGTTGCTAAAGTTGATGACAGTTGGTTATGGCATAAAAGGCCATGCCATATCAATTTTGATAACATAGTGAAGATAAGAAATGTTAAGGCAGTAAGAGATCTACCTAGCATAGAAAAGCCAGTTGATACTATATGCAGGGAATGTGTGATGGGAAAACATGTGAGGAATTCATTTAGGAGAAAGCATAATTCAGCAGAAAACAAGTTGGATCTGATACTTACAGACCTATGTGGACCAACTCAAACAAGATCATACTATGGTGAAAGGTATTTCATTTTATTTGTTGATGATTATACTAGGATGATGTGGGTTGTATTCTTAAAAGATAATTCAGAAGCATTTGATAAGTTCAAAATATTCAAAGCTAAGGTTGAGAATGAATCTAGATTAAAGATAAAATGTTTGAGATCAGATAGAGGAGGAGAATTCACCTCTGATAGATTTTATGAGTACTGCGAAGAGCATGGCATAAAGAGATAGTTAAGTGCACCTAGAAAACCTTAGCAAAATGGAATTTCAAAAAGAAGGAATAGGATCATTCTTGATATAGCGTGCACCATTATGATAGAAGGAAAGGTTTCCCACACCTATTGGAGAGATGCAGTCAATACAATAGTCTACACAATTAATAAAATTTAGCTAAGGCCAAGCACTGAAAAAACACCTTATGAGCTATGGTTTGGTAATGTTCCCATAGTAAAATACTTTAGAATCTTTGGAAGCAAGTGCTACATCAAGAGGGATGAAGCAATAGGAAAGTTTGATGCAAAAAGTGATGAAGGTATTTTCCCTGGTTACTCTACTAAAAGTAAAGCTTATAGATGTTTCAATTTAAGATTGAAAAAGATAATTGAAAGTTCTCATATTAAGATTGATGAAAAATTTATGGTTAAAGAAAGATATCATGATTACTCACCCGTGATTGAAGAAGAACCTAGACCCTCTTCTAGTGAGATAGTTATTGAAGAAATATTTGACAACATTGATGTGTTGTTCAATGACCCCGAGACAAGTGAGGAAGAGGCTCCTAAGGCTGATGAGTCAACAACAGCTAAGGTTCCAAAGTTTACATCTAGAAATCATTCCGAGAAGGACATCATTAGAGATTCGAGCACAAAAGTCTTGACAAGATCACAAGCAAAGAACTCAGCTATCAATGATGTGGTATGTTTATTATGTCAGATTAAACCCTTAAGTATTGAAGATGCATGTAAAGATTCAGATTGGCATGATTCTATGAAAGAAGAACTTGATCAGATCATTAAGAATGACACTTGGGAACTGGTCCCAAGACCTAGTGATAAGAATGTGATGGGTACTAAGTGGATATTCAGAAATAAGGTGAATGAAGATGGTACAGTAGTAAGGAACAAAGCAAGATTATTATGTAAAGGTTATGCGCAAAGAGAAGGCATTGATTATTTAGACACTTTTTCACCTATGAGTAGATTAGAAGCTATTAAGTTGTTTCTAGCTTATGCTATAGTAAAAAACTTCAAAGTGTATCAGATGGATGTCAGGTTAGCATTCTTGAATGGAGATCTGAAAGAAGTATACATTGAGCAGCCTAAAAGATTCACCTTATCAGATAGACCTGATATGGTGTGTAGATTGAAGAAGGCCCTCTATGGACTTTAGCAAGCCCCTAGAGCATGGTATGAGAGACAAGATGGATATTTAAAAAATATTGGATTCAAGAAAGGAGTAGTAGATTGTAATTTATTCATTAGAGAGACATCTGAAGGTTTGTTACTTGTAGCTATATTTGTTGATGACATTATCTTTGGAGGTAATGACAAACTTAGTACTGAATTTACTAAGGAGATGCAGAATGAATTTGAGATGAGTATGATTGTTCCTATCAAATACATTTTAGGATTGAATGTGCAACAGACAGAGAAAGGTATATTCATTAATCAGTCTAAGTATGTGAAAGAAATATTAAAAAAATTCAAGATGGATGATTGCAAGCCAGTAGGAACCCCTATGATTATTGGATGCAAGCTTACAAAGGAAGATGACTCACCAATAGTTGATATAATATTGTACAAGTCAATGATTGGAAAATTGATTTATCTTAATTAGACTAGACCTAATATTTCAAATGTAGTTGGCATAGTTGGAAGATTTGTAGCAGAGCCTAAACAAAGTCACCTCATGGTAGTACAAAGGATATTCAAATACTTACAAGGCACTATAGACTATGGTTTATGGTATCCCAATTCAGAAAATGTTGAGCTTCATGTATACACTAATGCAGATTGGGCAAGATGTGTTGATGACAGAAAGAGTACATCAGGAGGAGTAGTGTTTCTTGGTGATAGACTTGTCACTTGGACAAGAAAGAAACAAAATTTTATTTCTCAGTCAACAACAGAAGTGGAGTATATTGCAGTAGCCCTGAATTGTTCTACAATTGTATGGATTAAGAAAATGATAAAATATTTTGGAATTTAGATTGATTATCCTATTTTTATTCTCTGTGATAACACTAGCACTATCAATATGTTGAAGAACCCTATGATGCATGCAAAGACAAAGCACATTGAGATCAAGTATCACTTCCTAAGAGAGAAAGCGATAGAGAAAGAAGTTAAGTTGGACTATGTGAATACTAAGGAACAATTGGCAGACATATTCACAAATCCCTTGCCTAAGGATATTTTTGAGTATCTCAGGGGGAAGTTGGGAGTAATTCCCTTCCCTAATTCTACTTAAAAGGAAGAAGGGATGGTATCAATCCTCTGGGACTGATGGAAGGTTGATTACTCTACCTTTGGAGTAGTACTAGTGCTTAAAATGAATGGTTCCTTTTTCTATTGATGTCAAAGGGGGAGTAGTATATGGAGTCATGAAAAATAGAAGGAGTAATGTATGTAAGGGGAGCAATATTCAGTTGTGACAACAGTTCAATTGAGGAAATGGAGAATGTTGGAATATATTGTAGTAGATGGAGGTTTCATATTTGGGGGAGTTTTGAAGAGGAAATGGAGAATGTTATGAAATAATTATTCATTTGGGTTGATGGTGGTTTTTCATTCCACATGTTGCCATCAATGCCAAAGGGGGAGACTATTGGATATTTTCCAGTAGGGCAGTACTTGTAGACTAGGATTTGAGCGTGCACCTAAACCTATTTTGAAGGCCAAAGACAAACAAACGTCATAGCATATTATCAAATCAAATTTAATAGTAAACAAACTAAAATCAAAGCCACCTCAGTTTAAGCCTAAAACGGATGCGCCCATGCACCGTTTGATATGCTTGGATATAAATGGATGTGGGTGTGCAAACTCAAGCACTTGGAGCATGCAAATAGGATGATTGGAGGATCAAGAAGACCCAAAATGACACAAAATAGGTATGAGGAACCTATTTTGCCTCAAAGGCCTCAAGAACACACAAATATGCAAAGCTAAAAGATGAACTAAGATTGATTAAACAAGAAATGAATCTATGTTAATCCAATTAAGCTAATTTAAATGTGATTTAAGCTTGAAAATGATCTAAAATGATGAGTTTATGCTTATGCTAGGATGAAAATGGCATTATAACTTTGCTATTGAGTTTGAGAGTTGAAAGATGATTTGCCTTAGGAAGTGAGGGTATTTATAAGAAAAGGGAAGGGCTTGGTTAAAAAGGATGAGTCAGAGTTAGGGCTAAGGTTAGGGTTGAGTCAAGGACAAGTGTCCTGACAAGTGTCAAAGGAGGATTGAGTTGAAAGTTTGAGGGCATGTGCACAATTTGGTAAATGTGCCCAAGGCCAAGAGGTGGCAAGGAAGGGATAAGAAGGTCTTAAATGCATAATGAATGCATGTAAGAAAGATAAGGAAGGCTTAAATGCATCCTTAAATGCATTTGCAAGAGGTGGCCAAGAGGTGGCCATCTTTGTTGACTAAGGAGGATGACTAAGAGGAGGTTAGCATAAGTTTTGGTAAACCTTTTGCTAATGGAATGTGACAAGATTAGAAAGGGGATTAGGATTAGGATTAGGGGATTTTAGGATTAGGATGGGTGAAGAGGTTGGGTTGAGAAGTTTCTAGAAGAGTCTAGAATTCTCCTAGGTTTTATGGAATAAAAGTTTATTCATTCCAAAAGCTTAAGTTTGGGAAAATTTATTGAAATATTTTCAATAAATATGAAAATTAAATATTTAATCTTAATTAAATATTTTGAGTTGAGATTAGGGTTAGAAAAGATGGGATTAGCCTTTTAATCAAAATTAAGAAGGGATTAGAAGATTTTGGAAGAGGTTAGTGGTCTTAAGAAAATTGGCCAAGTTTTGGTCAAAAAATAAATTAATTATTTTTTTGGGGGATTTTTGGTCAATTTATTAATTAAAATAATTAATAAATAGGGGATTAATGTTTAAATAAGATTTAAACATTTTTGGGAGGGATTTCTTAATTAAATATTTTTAATTAAGAAAAAGGGATTTAATGACATAAAAATAAATTAATTAATTAAATAATTAATTAATTAATAAATGATGATGTCATCAGGAATTTTTCAGAAAATAAAAATACTTTATTTTCTAAAGGATTTTTAGGTGTCTACATTTTGCCCCTCTTTGATGCGATGCCGCAAGTGGCATGGCTTCAAAGACAAGAAAATAAGATGCCCCAGGCTAGAATTTAGAGGAATAAGGGATTGTGCCCCCTCGAGAAAATAACACAAGGAGTAAACATTGTGGAATTTTCTCGAAAGAAAACAGAGAAGGAACGACTGAGGAAGCAGGGGAGATAAATTACCAAGCTTCCAAGAGCAAAGATGGGTGAATGCAAGATGAGATGGAAATGCAAGATGCAAGATGCAGCTATATGTAAAGATGCAAGATTAATCTATATGATAAATGCAAGGGACCAGATAGCTCCAAGTGCAAACGGGAGTGCACAACCTAGATTTAATATAGCTATGTTAGAGACCTGCCAAAGATACTGGGATCACGAGGCCTGTCAACAATGTCGCAGAGGACTGACGAGGACTTACGCTAAACAAACACACAGGGTTGCCCCAACATCACACATGAAGCGCAGAGGTGACATGGCGGATCCGATGCTGAAGGAACCACAAACACACAACTGACTCACAGGCAGAAGTGAAAGATCAAAAGACCTTGCCCCAGATTATCCGCACACGCAGCACACTGTGATATAAAGAATCGTGGTGACCTTGGTGGGATAAAGAGAAGCCAAAAAGATTAACAAGACCCAAAGGACAAAAAATCCAAGATCAAAATGATAACTCCAAAAAGACATCCTTTGCCAAGGAGAGAGATTAGGTTTGATTGATGGTGGGAAGATTGGTCAGACAGGAGGAACGATATATCCTCAAGGACCAGGATGGAAGATTAGGTCAGACAGGAGGAACGATATATCCTCAAGGACCCATGGGTTGGTGAGAGAAATAAGTGTAGTTGTTCGCTGGCAAAAAGCTGAAGTTCAAGGAATAATCAGGATGAGCAAGGATAAGTCATCAATTGATGTTGCTGAAGCACAAGGCCTGAGTGGGACTACAAATTTTCTAAGGCTGGGGATGGGACAAGATATTTGATCAAATGCTGCTGCAGGATGGACAAAGGTTATGTACAACAAGGAGGAACGATATGCACAAGGGATATGTACAGAAGCTCAGGATTGGGGATAGGAAGATCACACTCGGTGGGATTCTCACTAGGACAGAGACAAGAAGGATAAATACAGGGAGGAAAGCACTGTACAGGAAAGGGAAAGGGATATGGTACAAGATATGGTACAAAGCTTTGGAATAGGATATAGATTGCAGATGGGTTGGAGGAAGATGGAAGCCGAATGCTTGGAGGATAGGGGAGATGGAACTGCTGGGAGATCTGTTATGGATGGAGGAAGAGGATGGTAGCTGAAAGGACAACTGAATAGATAAATAGCCCAGTTTACTATGTTGGCACCTGTTTACCAAGTTTTCACCAACATACTTGTCCAAGGCACTTGAATTGCCAAGTTTTCACTGTTTGGATGATTATTTTCTCTTTCTCTTTTCTTTTTTTTTTTTTTGCTTTTTTTGCTTTTTTGAATGTTTTTGGATTTTCTGATATATGCAGGATCAGGTTCAGGCATAGAACCTCTTCAGATGGATGATGTCGATAGGATCATTCAAGGGTTCACCTTCTGGTGTTGATAGCTGATAGGCTCCCGAGCTGAAGGATGCGGTGATAACATAGGGGCCCAACCAAGTAGGCTCAAACTTGCCTTTTTTTTCTCTATTTGCTAGGACCTTCTGATTTTCTTTAAGGACCATGTCACCGACCTGGAATTGTCTAGGATGGACCTTTTTGTTATAACTCCTTTTGAGTCGATTTTGGTATGCCACCAGGTGATCGTAAGCTTGCTGTCTCTTTTCATCTAGCAGATCTAGTTGTGTGAGCCGGGCCACACGATAGTCTTCATCAGTTGTATAGTTCTTCATGGAGACGTGCAAGGATGGGAGCTCAACCTCGATCGATAGAACGGCTTCAGCACCATATACAAGAGAGTATGGGGTGGTACCTGTGGGAGTGCGATAAGAAGTGCGGTAGGCCCAAAGGGCGGGATTGATTTGGAGGTGCCAGTCATGACCAGAATCATTGACAACCTTCTTGAGGATTTTCAAGATAGTTTTGTTAGTTGCCTCAGCTTGGCCATTTCCTTGAGGGAAAAATGGACTGGAGAAACGGTGATGGATGTGGAGTCTGGCACATAGATCATCCACATGCTGGTTTTCAAAAGGTGTGCCATGGTCTGTGAAAATGGTAGATGGTATGCCGAAGCGGCAAATGATGTGGTAAAGGATGAATTTGGATATTTGGATGCCAGTGGTTAGGGTGAGCAGAATCACTTCAACCCATTTGGTAAAGTACTCTGTGGCTGTTATGATATACTTGTGTCCATCCGAAGAGAGGGGGGTGATCAAGCCAATGAGGTCGAGGCCCCAACATGAAAAAGGCCACGGTGGTGCAATAGGCTATAGATCCTGTGCTGGTGCATGTATCAAATTGGCATGCTGTTGACATGGGAGACATTTCTTGACAAATTCACACGCATCATGTTCCATTGTTGGCCAATAATATCCAACTCTAAGCAGTTGCTTTGCTAGAACCATGCCACTCGTGTGGGCACCGCAAATTCCAGCGTGAACTTCTTGTAAGGCTAGGACGGCCTCGTTTGAGTCTAAACATCTAGATAGGACATTATGATACCCGCGACGATATAGGGTGTTGGCTACAAGAGTGTAGCGGGAAGCTCTGCGAATAAGGTTTTGGCGTTGGTTACTGGTGAGATGGGGAGATATGATACCATTTTTTAGATATGCATGGATGTCATGGTACCATGGGGATTGGGGACCAACCAAGACACACACCATGTTTGCATCGGTGTTCTCATAGGCTGGCAAGTGTAGCTACTCGACTAGAAATTCATATTATGTTGCGTCACGTGGGATTTCCAATAAGGATCTGATGGTTGCCATTACATTTGCTGCTTTGTTTTGAAGTCTTGGGATCTATGTGAACTGTAGATGTAGGAAATGCTCTTGTAGTTTGTCCACGAGCTCTTTGTAAGGTAGCAACTTGTCATCCTTTGTCTGATATTCATCTAGGACTTGTTTGATAATCAGCTGTGAATCTCCAAATACTTGTAATTCTGTGATATTCCACTGAATGGCTATTCTGAGACCTGAGATGAGTGCCTCATATTCTGCAATGTTGTTGGTACATGGGAATCCCAATTTGAATGATTTTGGGATGTAGTCACCGTGAGGTGTGACGAATAGGATTCCTGCGCCAGAGCTATGGGATGTGTTGGAACCATCAAAGTATAGTTTCCACATGGGCTGCTCTTCAATCATGCATAAGTGTTCATCGGGGAATTCCATGATTAGTGGATAGGCATCCACCAGTGGTGCTTCTACTAGCTGATCGGAAATGACTTGCCCTTTGATTGCTTTGCGATCTATATACTGAATGTCAAATTCACTGAGTAACATGACCCATTTTTCCATATAGCATGTGAGGGTTGTCCTTGATAACAGATACTTAAGAGGATCCACCTTTGATATGAGCTTGATTGTGTGGCTAAGCATGTAATGTCTAAGTTTTTGAGTGGCAAAGACCACTGCTAGGCATGCTTTCTCCATGGGTGAATAGTTAAGCTCATAGCCCACAAGAGTGCGACTGATGTAGTAGATAGCTCGTTCTCTATTTTCATCATCATGCTATGCTAGGAGTGCCCCTAGTGCTATAGCTGTTGTTGAGATGTAAAGGATGAGTGGGCATCCTGGAACTGGTGGTACTAGGATTGGAGCGTTAGCTAGATACTCCTTGAGCTTATCAAAGCTTCTTTGACATATGGGATCCCACTTGAAGTTGGTGTCTTTGCATAAGAGATGTGAGAAGGGTTGGCACTTGTCTGCTAGTTGCGAGATGAACCGCCGAACTGATTGAAGCTTTCCCTGTAGGCTTCTGAGCTGTTTGAGATTTCTTGGTGGAGGCATCTTTGTTATTTCTTTTACCTTTTTAGGATCAATCTTTATGCCTCGTCTAGAGACGATGAAGCCTAGAAGCTTGCCAGATGTTACGCCAAAGACACATTTCTTAGGATTTAACTTTAAGCCATAATGATTCAGATGATCAAATACACGCTCTAGGATGTTGAGGTGCTCATCTCTTATTTTGGATTTTGCAAGGATATCATCCACATAGTCCTCAAGGATCTTGTGGATCATGTCATGGAAGATTGCTGTCATTGCTCTCTGATATGTGGCCCCTGCATTCTTTAGCCCAAATGGCATCATGTTGTAGTAGAAGGTACCCCATGGGGTTTTGAATGCTATTTTATGTTGATCTGCTTCTGCTATATGAATTTGATTGTAGCCTAAAAATCCATCCATGAGTGATAGCATTTTGTGACCCGCTGTAAGGTCTACGATCATGTCTATGTTAGGTAGTGGGAAATCATCTTTAGGACATGCCTTGTTCAAGTCCCTAAAATTAGTACAGATTCTAATGTCCCCAGAAGGCTTTGTGACTAGCACCATGTTAGAGATCCACTCTGAATAATCTATTGCTCTGATGATCTTAGCTTGGAGGAGCTTCTCAAGCTCTGATTTGACGAGCAATGCTACCTTTGGATGCATTTTCCTTAGCTTCTGCTTCACTGGCTTGATGTTTGGATCTACTGATAGATGATGAACAACAAGGTTTGGATCAAGCCCAGGCATGTGGGTGTATGACCATGCAAAGTTGATGATGGATTCCTTGAGCAAGGCACTGAGAGCGATTTCTTCTCCTTCTGTTAGGTTGAATGCAATGTAGGTGATCCTTGGACATTCTTCTGTTCCCAAGTTGATTGACTTGGTTTCCTCTATGATGATTGGAGATTGCTCTGGTCTATAATCTTGGATAGGGGGAAGAGGCAAGGCTTCATCTTCTAGCGCCTGAATTGCCAGGTTTTCACTAGAAGATACCCCTTTATTTTTACTATTTTAGAGTCAGAATGTCCCCCAAGGGGGTTTTCACATAAAGACTCATGATGTTCTTTTGCTATTTCATTTTTGTGACTAAAGCTTGCCTCTTCCCCAAAATATCCTTCAGGGTGAAGCTGATAAACAGAGATTGATGTTGGATCCTGATTGCTTGCTGGACTTGATGCCCCCATGAATTCTAGGAGTGCTTGTGTGCTTTGGAACTCGTCGATGTGTGCGATGCTTGGTTGGTCCCAATCTATGAGGTCAGGGTTTGTGAGGGGAAGATCTATGAGGTTAATGGAGAGTTGTTGGAGAACAGAAGTCCCCAGGAGGGTGTCGTCGGCAAAGATATCGTCATAGGATCGGATGTCTTTCTCTTCGGGGATGTCTTTGATTTCCATGAGGTCATCCCAGCTATTCGAAAAGTTCACGTTGGTCATGTTAGTGTCCGCAGTTGTGGTATTGGGCTCTTGTTCAAGCAAGCGAGAGGTATTAAAGCCAAGTCCTTGCTGTTCTGGATTTTGGGATGGTATGATAGGAAACAAATTTATGTCCTCTTGTGGTCCTAGACCACCACCTTGATAGTTATAGTGTTCTGTGACATTTTTGTAGGGGATTGGATATTTCTCTTTGAAGTACTCAAGAAGTTGTGTGTCACGTGATGGGGGATCTTTGTATAACCATTTGTTAATATCTGGATCCATTTCTTTGCTGTTGATGGTACCATGAGACTCAAAAGTCATGTTTCCAATTTGCTTGAGCTTATAATGTTCCTCAACAGGCTTGTTTTGACAACTTGGGTGCCCTTGAGTATGTGGATCATGCGGAAGAGCCCCTACAGCAAATGCATCACTGAGGCTGTATTGACCACAACCCTGGTTATTGATCTTGACGGAAGATAAGGTGGAAGAGAGGATGGTCTCTGGATTGTGATGGGATCGGGATGAACTAGCAATAGAAGTACCAATATCAGTTCCAGGACAATGAGTAGAATGAGGGAAAGATGCTTCCATCGCACGACAGTATGTGAAGGGGTTAAGATCAGCGTGGATGGTAACCTCAGTGCCTTGATGTGGAAACTTGATGCACTGATGGTAAGTAGATGGTACAGCCCTAATGGAATGGATCCATGGGCGGCCGAGAAGAATATTAAATGGTAGGTCGAGATCAACAACATGGCAGACAGTATCTTGCATTGCTGGGCCTAGCTAGATAGGCAAGGTGATAGTACCTTCAGAGGTATGCTCCAAGTTATCATATGCTTTGATGGTGATCATCTCATGTTGTATGTCGACCTCCATGAACCTGATCTTCTTGATGAATTTTAATGTGCACAAGTTGAGGGCTGAGCCATTATCTATTAAAACCCGTTTGATGGCAAAGTCTCTGACCATGATGGCAATGTGGAGAGGGAGAGTATGGTCAGGAGCGACATCTGGTATATCAGATTTTTTGAAGGATAAGGCACATGCTGCTGATAGGTGTCTCACAAGAGTTTCAAACTGAGTTGTGCTAATGTCCATGGGGACATGGCCTTCTTTTAGAGCTTTGTCCAGGATCTCCTGATGGATGGGTGATGTGCGGAGCAAATCCAAGATAGATATTTGGGCTGGCATGTTCCCAAGATGCTCTATGATATTGTATTGTGCACTTGGTGCATTATGCTGTGTTGCGTGTGCATTTGATGCTGGCCTGGTGTTAGACTGTGCTGTGGATGCAGTAGACATTAGCCTTGGAGGAGCAGCTGATCTCGGAGGAGCACCGGCAACAGTTATCCTACCACTACGGGTAGTTGTAGCACATTGTCAATCCGACCCTCTGACGTGGATGGTATTGATGGTGGGCTCATCTTGGATGGGCTCAACTTGAGTTATGCATCTGACATACTTGTCATAGTTGATGTAGGCCGCTGTGTGATCTTCTTGCTTGCCTTTGCCATGATTTTGGGGCTGATTGGCGCTGGCTTGATTCTTCCCGGCATCGTGTTGAGGGAACACATTTTGATATATTTGCAAACTAGCGTTGGGTGAAGCTTGAGCTGGTGCATCGACTTGGATCTCCTTGCGATCAATGAGATCCTGGATGTAGTTCTTAAGCCGCATGCACTTCAATGTTGTGTGCCCCTTCACATGATGGTAATCGCAGTATTCATTTTCTTTATACCAATCAAACTTTGGTGCGTTGTCATCCTTCTGTGGGATGGGCGGATATGTGATCATATTTTCTTTGGCTAGCTGATAAAAGATCTAATCCAGAGGCTCACCCAAAGGTGTGAAAGTCCTCTTTGGATTGTTCTGATTGTTGGGCTTGTTCTGCCCTGGGGCAACGTTAACTATGTTAATAGGATTGCCTTGACGTGCTGGATGTTGCTGTTGGTATTGCTGCTGATACTATTGCACAGGTGGCTGATGAGCTAGAGGAGGCTGCTGATAAATAGGTGCTTGATATGCGGGAGCTGGTGGTTGCTGATAGATGGGCGCTTGTGGCAGTTGGTATGTTTGAGCTGGTGTAGGACTAGTCACAATGAATTGTACATTCTTAGTGTCAGTGGCTCCATCTGTAACAACATTCTTGTTACGATTCCAGTAATGGGATTTATCATTGCTGGGTTTGTTCTTGGAATCATCCTTGAAGTGACGAATAGTGCCTTCGTCTAGGAGAGCTTTCTCGATGCCTATGCCTTTGCTCTTGATGTCTTGGTATGTCTGGAGATAGTTCATTCACATGTGATGGGATAGCTTTAGATGCAGGTTATCAATGAAGATCTTTGTTAGATGCTTCTCTAGCGGCTGATATGATAACCTGGTTGTAAGATTCTGCCATCTTTGCAAGTATTCTGCAAGGCTTTTTCTATCTTTTTGCTTTGAGTTGCATAGGTCTAGCAAGGACAACTCATTCTCCACATTATGGGCATAGTGTGTGATGAATTTCTCAGAGAGTTCAGCAAAGGTTTTTATTGTCCCATGTGGTATTTTGTAAAACCACGCAACAGCAGTTCCTCCCAAGCTCTTGGGAAACAGGTGCAGGAGATAGTTAACACTGTAAGCCACTTCTTGGCATGCCATGTAGAACTCTTTGATATGATTTACTGGATCTCCTTTCCCCCGATACTTGTCGAACTTGGGCATCTCAAAATGCTTGGGGAAAGGGATAGTTGCTATGGACTGATCGAAGGGATATGAGCACACCTCTTCGAACTTGTATGTTTTATTCTCTGTTCCACTTTATAGCTCCTTTAGAGCATTTTTCATTGCTTCCCACTCAGCATTGAGTGGCGAGGGAACTGGGACTTCTGCTTGTGATGGAAGTTGTGGAATTGGATATGGCGCTTGCTGTGGATAAATGGGTTGGAACTGATTTTGGGGCAATGGTTGCTGGGGATATTGCTGGTGTGGCATAGGGGGATATTGTGGTAAATGATATGGAACTGCTTGATATTGTTGGGCTGCTTGCTATTGTTGAACTGGCGGTTGTTGTGGGACTGCTTGCTGATATTGGACATTTGGAACTTGCTGTTGTAACTGATGGGTGGGAACTTGTTGTTGCTGGGGGATGATAGGGTTTTGTTACTGAGGCTGATAGCAAGGGACTTGCTGTTGTTGAGGAATGATGGTTGTTTGCTGAAAGGGGACATGTGGTTGCTGTGGGGGAGGCTGTTGGAATGATGCTGCTTGCGGGTATGATGGTGGTAGTTGCTGAGGTTGGCTTTGGGTTTGGCTGATATAAGCTGGGTGCATGCCTGCGTTACTTAGAGGTGGAACAGATGTGGGGAAGCTAAAAGCAAAGGGTGATGGGGTAAGATAGCTGGGGAAAGTTGGCTGTTGAGGTGGTGGAACTTGCTGGAAGGTATTTGGGATTTGGGACGAATAGCTTGAAGCTGGTGGTGGTTGGGGTAGTTGCTGCTGTGCTGCTTGGACGAAGGCGGTTTGTTGATTTGCAACCATAGATGTAGGGGATTGAGATGGGATCCCCCATGCCTTCATTTCTTCTTGCGTAAGGCCCCATTGAGAGCTTGTGTTAGGGTGCATTGCAGCAGATGATAGAATGGTAGGAGCAACGGGAGCTTGGGACACGAATGATGGTTGAGAGAAAGGAGCTTGTTGAGGTTGTGGTTGAGCGGATGCTTGTGAGGAGGAAAATGAAGGAAACACCCAAGAGAAAGATGAGGTTGGAATACGAAGTGATTGTGCTAACCCCAAAGAAGAAGGTACGGGTGCTTGGGGGTGAAGGGTGACGGTGCTCCTTTGATGGTGAAAGGCATTGCTTGACTTGCGGATGGTGGCAGTGTAAAAGCTTGTGTTAGAGGTGGAAGCTAACTTTGGGTTTGGATTTGGGCTTGGGCAACCATAGCAGATGATGAAGCAAAAGGGGTAGGAGATGGAGCAAATGGCACTGCAGCTTGTGTTGTGGGACTGGCAAGGCTTCCTTGCAAGAAAAGGGGAATGGTGGAAATCTCTTGGGGTGTTTGCATGATAGGATCAGGGAATGATTGGTCAAACGGAGAATATGCTTGTGCTGGAACTTGGATTGTTTTGATGGGGATGCGTGGATAGAGAGATGGTGGGATGGAGGTACTTTCTAGTAGATAGTGGGCAAACATGCTTTGCTGATGTTGCGGTACAAGGGCATTGGTCGCTGGTGGGTTTTCTGAAGGATTTGCAAATGCTTGGATTGCCAACGGGGATGAAGGGATGTTTGGATCTTCACATGGGTTATTGGCTTGGATCTGGGGATTATAGGTCATCATGACGTTGGTGAAAAGGTTGGGATCGGATGAGGTTGTTGGTGGATAAGGATTCATGCTTCTTCTTTTCTGAGATCTGGTCTCAACAGGCATGGAGATGCAAGTGCTAAATGTATGCAAGATGTTTGGCTAAAATATGTTGATGGATGCAAAGTTGATGAACTTCTAAAGATGATGACTTCTAAGATGCAAATGCAAAGATAAGGATCAAGATGGAAATGATGGAAGCTGGATGGAATGGATATGGATCAAGACGGTGGAGGAAAGATAGGTTGCTGGTGGAAAGCTGGTGAAAGATTAGTGAGCGGTCAACAAATGAGCTGCTATTTTTCCCAAATGGAGGATCAGAGATATGATGGGGTCAACCTAAGATAGACTGATGATCTTCGGTCAACAAGTTTCTTATCAATGCACTCCAATCTCTTGCTCGAGATGATGGCTATGCAAGGACAAGGTTTGATTTCTTTATGACAACACGTTGTGTCAAAAAAGAGGATGATGGTCTCTGATCTTGGATATAGGATAGGAACAACTCAAAAGGTAGAACACTAAGTGTTGGTGGATCTCTAGATTTGGAACAAAAGATGATGGATCTGCTGGAAAAATATGGAAAGCTGATGGGGGGAATGCTGGTGGAAAAGGTTTTGAAGGGTGAAGGGACAATGCTCTAGAAGGATGATGCAAGTGCAAATGACAAGGACTGATTCTAAAATGCTGGTAGGAGGATGAATGCAAATGCAACTAAGGTTTTGATTAATGATGCAAAGATGAAAGCTAGAATGAAACTAAGATGCAAGGCTGTTTGAGACAAGATTTCAAGATCTGAAGATGGAACAAGACATGAACAAGGATTTGGCTAATCTTCTAGCTCAAGGTTGACAAAGTGATGGTTAACTCAGAAACGGAAGGCAAACTGTTTGATGCGGGCGTTATGGGCAATGTTCTCAAGTCTGGCTTGGGATTTTTCCTCTGCTTGGGTTGCTTGGATAATGGATTGATAGGTCTTGGTGTTCTTCTTGGCAACTTTTCACTCTTGATAGGCTTGGGATTTGGGCAACTTCGCTTTAGGATGTTTGCTCTTGCTGGGCATCACTTTGGAAAAGAGGCTTCTAATTTTGAGGCAAAGGTTTCCAATGGCAAAAGTTAAAGTCAAAGCAATCTCCGCAAGGGACAAAGCAACCCTGCGGGATACAAACAAAGACAACTAACTCTGACAAAGCTTTGAAAGTGTATGTTTCAACAAGTGTTTTCACGGAGTCTTTGACTGTCAAGCACTTCAAACAGATCTACCTAAGGAAGGTGAGTATCAAAATCGCTTGCCCATAGCTTGGTATCCCCCAGAAGGGAATACAAATGGTGAGTAATCTTGAGGCGACCCGGTAAACCCCTTGGAATCCGTCCTTGCACAAGGATTTTGATACTTTCGGATGTAGATAGGGTAGCCTCTATTTTATCAGGTTTTTAATAGTTTCATGGAGTCTCCATACCCAATTTTGCTGATCATTCGTGACTCACCTAAGAGCCTTGCCAATTATGCTGGGGGAGAGGAATGTTTACCATCCCCAGACACGTGTTTGGCACGAACGCCTGGCGATTAGGAGATGTAAGTGATTATTTTGTTCTTCACTTATTTGTATACCGGCCAGAGGGGATACCGGTTTGAGGTCATTCTCTGAGGAGGAAGTGCTTCTCCTTGGACAGGCCTCGCTAAAAGTAGAACAGGTGAACTTGTCCAAGTTTAAATGTTCCACGTTGCTTACTCTAACAAGGATTATGCAAGAATTGAAAAACTCCTATATGCACATCAAGCAGATTTTGTTCATTTTCTCAAATTTGATTAAGTGATGTTTGAACTTTGAAATGAAGACACTCGTGATTAGATTTTGATTTGTTCCTTTCTCCAAAAATTAAATCGAGCGTTTGCAAGTTTTTTGACTTGGGCATTCAAGATTGAGTGTGCGTGTTGATTAAGAACTTTTTTTAAAAAGCTTTGTTTTGATCTTTAAGGCATTCAAGATTGTGTTTGCTTTTCAAATGGAAAATGACGCTTTAGGACCTAAGTTCTTCCTTTTAGCTTCATTCAAGATTTTGTTTTGACTCATTTGAATGCAGATTTGATGTTCTTTTTATGCCCAAAAAGATAGCATCATTCCTACTTTGCATGAATGCATTGTTAAAAATCCTTGATGTTGCAAGGATGCAAATGCCTTGATTAATTTTTTTGTTTTGTTTGTTAGAACAAATTTTGCAAATTTTAGTCCTTAATGCATTCAAGAATGATTTGGGGGTTCATTTTAAGCACTAAAATAAGGTGTGTATGATTTTGCTTCCTTATGGATTTTATTATTATTTTTGAAAAAAAAAATGGCCATGACCTCCTTGCTAGAAGAAGAAGAAGAAGGAGACGGAATAGAAGAAGAATATAGACAAGAAGAGGAAGAAGAATATAGACAAGAAGAAGAAGAATGGATCTAAGTGCTACGTCCACCTATAAGCTTGAAAAATCTGAAAATGGTCTAAAACTCATCAGAATGTTTGCAAAGAACCCGTGAAGTGGGTCCCACCGGGCGTGCCAGAATGTAGACTAGGATTTGAGTGTGCACCTAAACCTGTTTTGAAGGTCAAAGACATACAAACGTCATAGCATATTATCAAATCAAATTTAATGGTAAACAAACTAAAATCAAAGCCACCTCAGTTTAAGCCTAAAATGGATGCGCCCATGCACCGTTTGATATGCTTGGATATAAATGGATGTGGGTGTGCAAACTCAAGCACTTGGAGCATGCAAATAGGATGATTTGAGGATCAAGAAGACCCAAAATGACACAAAATAGGTATGAGGAACCTATTTTGCCTCAAAGGCCTCAAGAACACACAAATATGCAAAGCTAAAAGATGAACTAAGATTGATTAAACAAAAAATGAATCTATGTTAATCCAATTAAGCTAATTTAAATGTGATTTAAGCTTGAAAATGATCTAAAATGATGAGTTTATGCTTATGCTAGGATGAAAATGGCATTATAACTTTGCTATTGAGTTTGAGAGTTGAAAGATGATTTGCCTTAGGAAGTGAGGGTATTTATAAGAAAAGGGAAGGGCTTGGTTAAAAAGGATGAGTCAGAGTTAGGGCTAAGGTTAGGGTTGAGTCAAGGACAAGTGTCCTGACAAGTGTCAAGGGAGGATTGAGTTGAAAGTTTGAGGGCATGTGCACAATTTGGTAAATGTGCCCAAGGCCAAGAGGTGGCAAGGAAGGGATAAGAAGGTCTTAAATGCATAATGAATGCATGTAAGAAAGATAAGGAAGGCTTAAATGCATCCTTAAATGCATTTGCAAGAGGTGGCCAAGAGGTGGCCATCTTTGTTGACTAAGGAGGATGACTAAGAGGAGGTTAGCATAAGTTTTGGTAAACCTTTTGCTAATGGAATGTGACAAGATTAGAAAGGGGATTAGGATTAGGATTAGGGGATTTTAGGATTAGGATGGGTGAAGAGGTTGGGTTGAGAAGTTTCTAGAAGAGTCTAGAATTCTCCTAGGTTTTATGGAATAAAAGTTTATTCATTCCAAAAGCTTAAGTTTGGAAAAATTTATTGAAATATTTTCAATAAATATGAAAATTAAATATTTAATCTTAATTAAATATTTTGAGTTGAGATTAGGGTTAGAAAAGATGGGATTAGCCTTTTAATCAAAATTAAGAAGGGATTAGAAGATTTTGGAAGTGGTTAGTGGTCTTAAGAAAATTGGCCAAGTTTTGGTCAAAAAATAAATTAATTATTTTTTTGGGGGATTTTTGGTCAATTTATTAATTAAAATAATTAATAAATAGGGGATTAATGTTTAAATAAGATTTAAACATTTTTGGGAGGGATTTCTTAATTAAATATTTTTAATTAAGAAAAAGGGATTTAATGACATAAAAATAAATTAATTAATTAATAAATGATGATGTCATCAGGGATTTTTCAGAAAATAAAAATACTTTATTTTCTAAAGGATTTTTAGGTGTCTACAGTACTGACTATATGTTTGTCATTGATGACAACATCAAGAAGTAGGATGTGTGGAATTATTATGTAGTAAGCCTTCTATATATGTTGCATGGACATGATATCAATATGATATCATGGGCCCAAAGGTTGAATGTGAGTACAAATAGTTATACAACAGCTTGTGTCAGCAGTTTTCCTGATAGAGTTATAGGTAGTGTTCTATGTATCGTTGTCCATATAGTTTTTCTATGGGCATGCACCCTTGGATATATGTTGAAAATATGTTAGTGATGTTAAGTTCATGGATGCATGGCCTGATGATGAATGCAAGTGAATTTATGTAGTCACTATTTGCAAGTAGCAGTTTCTTATGTTTGCTCAGTAGAGCCGACAGAGATTTTATTGGTTCATGAGTTGTGCCTATCTTTATGGTAGGTGTCCTTGGATTTAAGATTAGAGATGAGTTGTTGATGTCTGGTTAAGAGCGCATGAGTTAATTTAGCTTGTAGAGTAAGTTCTAGTTGTTTTGGTATGGCTGATAGTGTATAGCAATTATCTTATTTGGATAAGTCCCAGATTATGTTGCGTGCATAATAGAGCTAAAAAATGTTTATTGGAGTTTATTATGGTTTATCTATTATAATTTCAAGTTGGTTCTAATAGGCTAACCTAATCATATCATTTAGAGGAAAGATATTTATAGGCAATCATTTGTGATTGTTGATGTGTGGTTCATGAATGATTAAGTAGAGCAGAGTAGAGTGTGTGAAGTGTTGAACCATTAGAAGAAGGTCAATGTGACCAAGTAGAATATGTGTGATATTCATTGGAACTGATCTAGATAGTAGGTCAAAGCATAGTTCACCAAGATCTAGATATAGTGTGTATCTATTATTCAGAAGGTTATAGCCTTCGCCCCTTTAAGCAGTGAGCTCTCAGATAGTGCATCCTCTCCCCTAACAAAGACAATTGTAAAAACCTCCTAACAGGGTCTAACCCTTAACCAGGTCTACTGTACTTCATATATTGTAAAGCTACTCCTAACAAGGTAAAGGATCTTCTAACAAGCATCATTATACACTAATATAGAATATTAGTGGGTATCAAGTCCCACCGGGGTTTTTACCTATTTGGGTTTCCCCATAACCAAAATATTGGTGTTGTGTTCATGTGTTCTTTCATTTTGTTTATGCTTTATGTTTAAGTATACTTAATTGGATAAAGAATTGAAACTTGTAGATAACTGATTCACACCCCCCCCTCTCAATTATCTCTTGGGACTATTCCTAACAATTAAGGGTCAAACCCTGTTAGGAGTCTTTTACAATGATCCTTGTTAGGGGAGTGGACTCACTATCCTAGAGCTCACTACTCAAATGATGAAGGCTACAACCTTCTGAATTTAGATACACACTATATCTACAGGTGAATTGTCACTGTGACATTGCTTGTCAGATCAGTTCCTTTGATGTGTTGATGTTTTGACCTCTTGCAAAGCTCTAATACATCTTATGCTCTCTTTGGATACCTCTTCTCTACTTAGCACAACTCTATTACAACTTCCATACTAAATACAATGGGTGCATCTTATATTTATACACTCATACAAACAAAATAATTAGGTCGGCCCTATAATTAATTACAAACAATGCTTCCAAAATATTTGGATTAAGCATGCTTAAAATCATACATATAAATATGTCAGGAACCTAATTACAATGGGC